>CAUYTI010069519.1:0-63936 GCA_963575145.1 Galago senegalensis | reverse complement strand
TATAATATGTGCTATACTATCTAAAAGATACATATTTTGAATACTCTTCTACATGTATGATATAGTTCAAATTAAAACATAAGGAAATAATTTTTTAAATGTACCCCAAAATATAGAAAAAGGAAAAGTACTTTTTAAGTTTAAAACAGACTAAAAATTTAAAATAAAGACAAAAATATTAGCCTCCATCTAACAAAAAACTATCGCAAATCATTAGACAAAATGTAAATGTCCCAAGAGGGAAAAGAGCACAGGCTGTGCACAAGCAACTCACAGAGGGAGGAAAAAGTAAACAGCCAATGTCTGAGCCAAGATTCTCTAAAGAACAGAGTCTGAACGAGACCTAAGCATGAATGCTTTACACAGGGAGGGGGAGAGAGAAGCAGAGGGTGAGAAGTATGTCTGCCTGGCCCTGAAACCCTGAAAAATGCCACCATGGCAGAGCCCAAGGGGACAGAACAGAGGAAACATGCAGAGCCTCACAGTCGTCCACGAGTAGGATGGGGATGAAGGGATAGTTAATTACCGTACCTAGGTTTCATGTACTTGACCCTTACAGCAGACTGCCAGTGACCCAGATCTCAAACCCTGCTGCACTTCAGGGGGGAGAAGCCAGAGATGCTGGCAGAGGCTCAGCTGCAGAACCAGACACCTGCAGCCCTCAGGGTCTGATGCAAGTGGTGAAGGGCCACCGAGGCAGGCGGGGCCAAGAGAACCCAAGCTGACACAAGTGCAGTGCATCCAAGTGTAAAAACCCCAACTAACCAAGGAACTGAAAATTAAAAGAAAAGTTAGATATCCATTTTTACTGTCTCCATTGTCTCCGTTTTCATGTATATATTAATTTTGAAGAAAAAGTTACACATATGTTAAGAGGAAAATAATTGGAGACAGGGAATATAGAAAATTCTTTTTAAGGAATTTTGTTTTTTTTAATGTTAAAATGGTTTAATAAATTGTGGTGGATTAGCACAATACAACACACACTCATGAAAATAAGTAAAATACAGTAACACATAGCTATGTAGATAAATGGCAAATGCTTAATTTTGAGTGTGTACATATGTTTGTGAAAAAATTATTTAAATTAAAGGAATGATAAATATAAAATTTAGGGTAGAGAACTGTACTGAGCCCGACAGAAAGGAAAGCAGTGGGACAAGGAGAGATGTGAGTTAAGGTAAATGACATTTTACTTCTTGGTTGGGTGATAGCTTCATAGAGGTTTGTTATCTTATTTTATATATATATTACATATACATGTATTTATTAGGTTTCCACTTTTTGCCTTCACAAAATTAAAAAGGCTTAAAATTTAATAACAATGTTTAAGATAAGGACTAGAAACAAAAACCTCAGCTCGGCACCTGTGGCTCAAGTGGCTAAGGCACCAGCCACATATACCTAAGGCGGTGGGTTCAAATCCAACCCAGGGGCTCGGTGCCTGTGGCTCAAGTGGCTAAGGCGCCAGCCATGTACACCCAAGGTGGTGGGTTCGAATCCAGCCCTGGCCCGCCAAACAACAATGACGGCTGCAACCAAAAAATAGCCAGGTGTTGTGGTGGGCACCTGTAGTCCCAGCTACTTGGGAGGCGGAGGCAGGAGACTCACTTGAGCCCAGGAGTTGGAGGTTGCTGTGAGCTGTGATGCCACCACACTCTAACCAGGGGGACAGCTTGAGGCTCTGTCTCAAAAAAAAATAAAAAATAAAATAAAATAAAATAAAATACCAACATCCTACTTTCAAGACTTGGAAAAAATGATTCTGCATTTTGTATGCAACCAAAAAAAAGCCCCATATAGCTAAGGCAGTTCTTAGTAATAAAAACAGAGAGTTCATCTACCAGGGAGTGAGGAAGAAGGTGGAATAGTAGGAACATAGGCTCATAGGTGGAGGTGGGGAGATGTGAGGGTGGATGTCCAGGAACTTTTCTTCCAAGGGCTTACAGGGGGGTTTTGTTTTTTAGTTTTTTGGGTTTTTTTTTTTTTTTTTTGCAGTTTTTGGCTGGGGGACCCTCCAATGTATGGGCCCAGCACCCTACTCCTTTGAGCCACAGGCACTGCCCCAAGGGCTTTCAATTTGTAAGAGAAGTATCAGCAAAGTGAAGATGGAGAGAAAATTTTGAAATACAGAATACAGAAATACAGAAAGGGTCTTCCAAGACTACAGTCACAGACGCACACAGGTCTGTGGCTTGCTGGGAAGCATCCCACACAGCAGGTGACCAGTGGGTGAGCAAGCAAAGCTTTGTCCATATTTACAGTTGCTCCCCCGTCACTCTCATTACTGCCTGACCTCTATTTCCTGTCAGACTGGGGGCACATTAGATTCCCATAGGAGGGCTAACCCTGTAAACTTCACTTGCAGGGACCTGACTGCACACTCCTCATGAGAGTCTAGTGCCTGATGGTCTGCGGCAGAGCTGAGGCGGGGATGCTAGCCCTGGGGAGCTGCTGCAAATACAAATCACCATTAGCAGAAAGGCTTGACTGCACAGAGACTGTAACCTGTAACAAATCAATTGCTTGCAGACTCATTATCAAAACCAACCCCCCCCCAAGCCTGTCTGTAGAAAAACTGTCTTCCATGAAACTAATCCCTGGTCCCAGAGTGTTGGGAACCATTATTCCAAGTGACCAGGAAAGTGTAGTATAACTACCAGGTGCCAAGAAAGTCAAATTTGTGGTTCAAAGTCATAAATTTAAGGTAACACCAGTCAACAGAGTTATGTGTTATTATCAGAATATTTACTTCTAAAAACTTATGATTCTAGATGATTTATATGAAAAAAGTAAGAGCTAGAGAAAAATAAGGTACCAAACATATTTTATGAGCAAATTTTATTTTATTTTATTTTTTTGAGACAGAGCCTCACTTTGTCACCCTCAGTAGAATGCCGTGGCATCATTGCTCACAGCAACCTCAAACTCTTGGGTTCAAGCAATTTTCTTGCCACAGCCTTCCAAGTAGCTGGGACTATAGGTGCCCACCACAACACCTGGCTATTTTTAGAGACAAGTTCTTGCTCTGGCTCAGGCTGGTCTAGAACCTGTGAGTTCAGGCAATCTACCCACCTCAGCCTCCCAAGTGCTGGAATTACAGGCCTGAGCAACCTCGCCCGGCCTTTATGAGCAAATTCTATACAACAGATTTGACTAGTAACTCTTTACAGTATAGAAACTATAAAAAGCTGGAGTTTTAAACAAAATGCTCATTGAAATGTTTGTCATAGAATCCATTTATTTTCAGACATTGAAAATTATGGATTTTTGACATGTAGCCAGGATATAAATTCTAAAAATCATGTTACTTAAAAAATTTTACCAAGGGCAGGGCCTGTGGCTCAGTGGATAGGGAGCTGGCCCCATATACCAAAGGTGGCGGGTTCAAACCCAGCCCTGGCCAAACTGCAACAAAAAAATAACTAGGGGTTGTGACAGGTGCCTTGTAGTCCCAGTTGCTTGGAAGGCTGAAGCAAGAGAATTCCCTAAGGCCAGGAGTTGGAGGTTGCTGTGAGCTGTGTGACAGCATGGCACTCTACTGAGGGTGATAAAGTGAGACTCTGTCTCTACAAAAAAAAAAAAATTTTACCTGAATGTATTTTACTCTACAAAAAAAGGTTAATCGTATTGTTAAAAACACTCGATATTTTGTATATTAGACATGTGAACTTTTAGAAATCAGTTTTTCATCTACATGCAACCAAAAAAAAGATGGAGAGAAAATTTTTTTCATCTCCATCAGTTTTTCATCTATTTTTATCTAAAATAAAATAGAACCACGGATTAATGACAAAATCAACTGCCTTCGGTTTTACTTTCACATTAAAAAATTTCTCAATCTTGACAAAAATATCACACAGTAATGTGATTAAAGAAATCTTTATAGAATAGCAAATCAATAATGAAAGGTGTTGTCACTGACAATGGAACAAACGGGGCTCTGAGTGGTTTAAGGATCTCAGCCATATGCTCAGTTCACATCCTTCTGCTATGTGTGCTCAGGAAGTAATTATGGCAGAGCGTAAAATAACAGAATTGCCAGCTGTGGAGGCAAGATTGTGTCACATCCATCATTCTTCTGCCGCCAAGGACAACAACGTGACATGTCAGAGATCCTGGAACTGCCTGACCACGTGCTCGTATAAGATGGCCAATAATGAGGAGGAGGGGCCATTGAAAAAAGAAAAAGAAAAAACAGCTGCTTGTCCCGCAGAAAGCGTTAGCATTTTCCTTTGCAGAGTTTAATATCCACAGCACAGGATTGACTGACAAGTGGCCCCTTGCAGAGAAAGCGGTTTGTTGGCTGGAGTCAAAGCATTCCATGATGTGGAAAGCTTCGGGTCATGTGGCTTCACTAAAGATGCAGACCTGGGCATGTATGAAGTGAGCAAGAACTGAGAAATTCGAGGCTTTGCCAACGTGAAAGTAGTTACACTGCTCTACTGGTATATGTCTAAATCCAAAGCTTATGGATAAATTTTGCCCATTGATTATATCAAAAATCGCATGCATACAAGTTTTTTGTTTTTGAGACAGAGTTTCACTATGTCAACCTGGGAAGAATGCCGTGGCGTGGCATCACAGCTCACAGCAACCACAAACTCTTGGGTTTACGTGATTCTCTTGCCTCAGGCTCCCAAGTATTGGGACTATAGGCACCTACCACAACGCCCAGCTATTTGTTGGTTGCAGTTGTTGTTTAGCTGGTCCAGGCCAGACTTGAACCTGCCAGCCTTGGTGTATGTGGCTGGCACTGTAACTACTATACTATAGGCATCACCATACTAATTTTTTAAAAATAAAAACATAGGCAGGGTGCAGTGGCTCATGCCTATAATCCTAGCTTAACCAGAAGAAACTGGTTAGACTACATAGACTGTCAGGTGTTCCAATAACACCACCCATTGCTACCCAAGTTTGGAACCTATACATTTTTGGCACAATATGAATTGTAAAATATTACATTAGCACCAAAATCAAAGAGAAATTCGAAAATTATCTTGACAATTAAATGATCATGACTTAGTGGCAGGTTGGCTTTTAAGGTGTGAGGGAAAGGAATAAGTCAAATATGGTCCCCAAGGATCTAAATATGCAACGGAAACACCTGAGACAGGTTTATAGGAAAAAAGAATGAATCTAATTTTGATTCCATTAAATTTGAAGGGCCTTTGGAACATCCTGGTAAATATGTTCAAGGGGAAACTGGAAATTCTGACTCGGAACAAAAATAGATTCTCACTAGATGAAAGATTTAAACTTAAGACACAAAACTATAAAAATACTATAAAAGAGTGCAGGAAAAATGCTTGAAGAAATTGGCCTGGGAGAATATTTTATGAGGAGGACCCCCCCACCCCAGGCAATTGAAGCAACACCAAAAATATATTACTGGGATCTGATTAGACAAAAAAACTTCTGCACAGCCAAGAGCACAGTAAGTAAGCAAACAGACAACCTTCAGCATGGGAGAAGACTTTTGCAGGTTATGCTACCAACAAAGGTCTGATAACTAGAATCCACAGAAAATTCAAACTAATTAATAAGAAAAGAACAAATAACCCCATTTCTATGTGGGCAAGAGACTTGAACAGAAACTTCTCTGAAGAAGAGAAGGACAGGCACATGGCCTACAAACACATGAAAAAATGCTCATCATCTTTATAACAAAATCCCAAAACTACAGATGTTGGTGTGGATGTGGAGAGAAGGGAACACTTCTACCTTGCTGATAGGAATGAAAGTTTATATGGGCTTTTTGGAAAGGAGTTTGGAGAATACACAATGAACTAAAAGTAGACCTACCATTCAATCCTGCAATTCCTCTACTAGGTGTATACTCAGATGACCAAAAATCATTTTACAACAAAGACATTTGCACCAGAATGTTATAGCAGCCCAATTCATCATTGCCAGATGTGGAAACAGCCCAAGTACCCATGAACCCATGAATGGATTAACAAATTTTGGTATATGTACACCATGGAATGCTATGCAGCCATAAAAAAGATGGAGACTTCACATCTTTTATGTTTACCTGGATGGAGCTGGAACATACTCTTCTTAGTAAAGTATCTCAAGAATGGGGGAAAAAGTATTCAATGTACTCAATACTACTATGAAATCAATATATAGTCACCTACATATTCATATGAATGGCAAAACATAACTATAGTCCAGAAAGTAGGATGGAAGAGGAGGGAGAGGTTGGGAGGAGGGAGGGCATTTGGTGGGGCCTCACTTAATGTGCATAACGCAATGGTACATTTCAAAACTATTAAGAGCATAATTGCCTTACCACAACAAATAAGTAAGTAAGGTGATGGATATGTTAATTAGTTTCATGTAAGCATTTCACATTGTATATCAAATCATTACACTGTGCCCCATAAATGCATCAATGTACACAGTTATGATTTAATAAAGAAAAAAAAGAAGAAAAAAATTCTGATTCAGGAAAAGTTTTAGAAGTTGATCATCCAAGAAAAGGTAGAATTCCTGTGTCTCTGTAGCCAATTCTGTAATTAAACTCTAATTGGGTTGTACCCTCATCACAATTATAAATTCTAAGAGGATAAATGATGTGTCTTATAGGTAGATGTCCAAGTCCCCTCAGATTGTGCTGAGCACAGGCTAAGGCTCTGTGATACTTGAGATGTTGAATACTTGCCTTCTTGGTGGGTGGTAAGCAGTGAATACGGGTGATTCACTATTTTCAGGATAAAAAGGATCTCAAGTTGGCAGAGACAATTGTTCTTTTTATGTGCCTTCCCTTCCTAGAAGTGTGCAGATACGATCCAAGCTCTGCCTTGAAGTCAGGGTCCTGAGTTATAGTCTGACCCTCCTGAAGGAATCGTCCACTGCTCTGCAGGCTTCAGTTCCCTCCTCTCTCACACTGCCAGTAAATAGAAGCAAACGCTTCTGCTTGTCTTAATCTGTTGTGAACACTTCAAAGGCATGATCCATAGATAGCCTAGGAATTCATTTTCATCCACCCCACAATAGAGTGGAAGGCTACTGGGGGTACAGTCCATCTTGGATCACTATTTATTAAGCCTCAGAAAGTGGTAGACCAGGGGTGTCCAACCTAAGGCCCATGGACTGCATGCAGATTTTGTATGGACTTTTTCTGCTTTTCTGTGGTGTCAGATATCACAAAAATTATGCTTGGACCTCACTTCTGCTAATCAGCTTTCATTAGTGTTTATTTAATATGTGGCCCAAGACAACTGTCATTCTCCCAGTGTGTGGCAGACAACAAAAAGGTTGGACACCCCTGTAGGACAAGAAAGGTCACAGAGAATGCTCAGAAAAATATAAATAAGGCTCAAGCCAATACTGTCACATACTATTTTTTTTTTTGAGACAGAGTCTCAAGCTGTCACCCTGGGTAGAGTGCCATGGCATCACAGCTCACAGCAACCTCAAACTCTTGGGCTTAAGTGATACTCTTGCCTCAGCCTCCCAAGGAGATAGGACTATAGGAGCCCACCACAATGCCTGGCTATTTTGTTGTTGTTGTTGTTGTTGTTGCAACTGTCATTATTATTTTAGCAGGCTGGGGCTGGGTTCAAATCCACCAGCCTGGGTTTATGTGGCTGGCCCCCTACCCACTGAGCTACAGGCACTGCCAACACACACTACTTTTAGTTACTCAGAATTCTTCACGTTTCTCTCCAAAACTCTTACTCTCAAAATATGCTGTTTCCTCCTGCTGAATGACTATTAAGTTTCTTCTTTCTCAGGGAAACTCCAACTCACTCTTCAGGGCGCAGCTCAAAGTTCTTCCCTTCTGGGAAGGGTTTCCACTGGTAGAGTTAGTGACCTGCCACTCAGTTCTTCAGTTACAGGGTTTTAGTACAACTATCAACTATTATCAACTATTTATTTTTGTTTTCCCTATCTAGACTTTGACCTCTTCAAAGTTCAGACTGAAGCCATATCATTCAATGTTTCCTAAAACCAGAACCTAAGTAGAAAAAAATTAATACATATTGCTAATAAAGGGTGCTCAATAAGTTGAAGTATGCTTCTGACCCTTTGTACCTGGACTGGTCGAATATGGGAATAAACATACACATTCAAGAATACACTCAGCTGGGCCTATAATACCTATAATCCCAGCACTCTGGGAGGCCGAGGTGGATGGATTGCCTGAGCTCACAAGTTTGAGACTAGCCTAAGCCAGAACAAGACCTCATCTCTAAAAATAGCCAGGCCTTGTGTTGACCACCTGTAGTCCCAGCTACTCGGGAGGCAAGAGTAGGCTTGAGCCCAAGAGTTTGAGGTTGCTGTGAGCTATGAGACCATGGCACTATACCGAGGGCAACAAAGTGAGACTCAAAAAAACAAAACAGAGAGAATACACTCAAGCATGAGTTATACCTAGTACAGCTCATTCACTAGAACCTCCCTCCCTCCCTCCTTGGCCACTATGCTATAAACACCATAAATGCAAAATTTTGGCAGAGGCAATCATGATGCTAAAGTTTTCAGAGAAGCATTTCTGTTATAACATATTCCTTCACATGTTAAATTTTCTGACTACTTCAGAAAATAAAAGATGGATATTTTTGGCTTTATCGGGCAAAATTGTCGTAATGCATTTTGACATTTAAGTGTATTCAAAGCTAATAAAATGGAGATTGTAGATTTTGGCTTTAGAGAAAGGCCTTGAATTTCAGCCAGTGGGTTCCCAAGAGATATAAAAGTGGCTTATAGTGATAACTAGGTAAGAAAATGTATCAGATATTCAAGAACTAGTTCAAGGTCCACAGTGATGGACTTCACTGGCAGAGGGTTAAACATCTTTACAGTGACTGTGCATTACAGTGTTGTGTTAGAGCAACTGTTCCCAGCCATTGTCATGAACAACTGCATTGAGACCAACTGAAAGGTGACCTGCCAATAACTTATTATAAATCACAAAAGCCAAGCACTTAGAAATGATATCTTATATATAAATTACTACATACGTAAGATACGCCCCCATCAACCTACAGTATTATCGTTATTCTTCCCTGACATCTGTTACCGTTTCTGAGTTAGAGATGGAAAAGTTGCAAATAATTCCACTGGAAATATATCTAAACTGCTACCCACCCTGTCTGTCATGTGGCCCATAAGTAGTAAGTAATACTAGTTTCAGTGAAAACTATGACTGTGGAGGCACCACCTGTGGCTCAGTGAGTAGAACGCCAGCCCCATATAACAAGGGTGGAGGGTTTGAACCCAGCCCCGGCCAAACTGTAAAAAAAAAAAATAGCCAGGCATTGTGGCAGGTGCCTATAATCCTAGCTGCTTGGGAGGCTGAGGCTAGAGAATCGCCTAAGCCCAAGAGCTAGAAGTTGCTGTGAGCTGTGACGCCATGGCACTCTACCAAGGGTGACAAAGTGAGACTCTGTCTCTAAAAAAAAAGAAAGAAAAGAAAGAAAATAAAACTATGAATTATATCAGTGCTCCGTTTCTCCACAAATTAAAGGTGAGGAAGAGATTTTTCTTTTTCTTTTTCTTCTTATTTTTTGAGACAGTCTTGCTCTGTTGCTGGGGCTAGGCTGCCATGGCCTCAGCCTAGCTCACAGAAACCTTAAAGTCCTGAGCTCAAGCAATCCTCCTGACGCAGCCTCCTGAGTAGCTGGGACTATAGACACCCACCACAATGCCTGGCTAATCTTTCTATTTTTAGTAGAGACAGGTCTCACTCTTGCTCAGGCTGGTCTCGAACTCCTGAGCTCAAGCAACCTTCCCACCTCAGCCTCCCAGAGTGTAAGGATCACAGGTGTGAGCTACCACGCTCAGCCTGAAGAAGAGGTTTTTCAAAATTAAAATATGCTCTTAAGTGTGTTACATCTATGAACATTAATAATTGTGTGGGTTGGCGCCTATAGCTCAATGGGCTAAGGCGCCAGCCACATACACCTAAGGTGGCAGGTTCGAATCCTCAGCCTGGACCTGCCAAACAACAATGACAGCTGTAACCAAAAAATAGCCGGGCATTGTGGCGGGCGCCTGTGGTCTCAGCTACTTGGGAGGCAGAGGCAAGAGACTCGCTTGAGCCCAGGAGTTGGGCGTTGCTGTGAGCTGTAATGCCACGGCACTATACAAGGGGGACAGTTTGAGGCTCTGTCTCAAAATAAATAAATAAATAAATAAATAAATGTGTTAAGACAAAGAATAATAGGTATCTCAAAGTTCCATTATGCCTATCAAATTAATGACAGCAATTGCATGAAAACTTTATCCTGGATCCAATAGTCTTAACCTAATTCCAGGTTTCTAGTATTTGGGAATATAGGAGAGCCATCTTGAAGGAAAGATGTCTAAATTCAGTTTAACTGACAGTTAGAGCCCTCAACTCGAAAAATCTTCCCTTTCTCTCCCAAGAGGAAGAAAATTTGTGTTGATTTGCTAGGAAGGTGCTGTTGGAGGGGAATTTACTCATATTTTTCATTACCGATATTTTGTACAGTTTCAAAAATTGAAAAATAACAGTTATAAGTTTGGAAATTTTTCCCTTCTTTGGCCTCTCTAATCTCTCTTGTCTTCTCCAACTTAAGGTTGCTACTCTCCCCATCACTCATCCCTTTCTTTGTAATCCATCCCATAAATTCCCTCCTGAGTTTGGTCTGAATTTGACATCCTCGAGCTCAGGTTCTATCTCTCTACCCCCCACTTTCATTCACTTCCCCTTTTTGTGCTTCTCTTTGCCCTCTAAATCCTGTACCTTCCACAGAGTTCTTGAGGTCAACACTGAGACCCGAGTGGCAAGAGATAATGAGTTTTAAATGTCAAATGTTCTGAGAAAAAGAGAGCTTTAAAGATATATTTTGACTCACACTTTTTTCCTTTCTCTATTTCTACTGTCATGAGAAGTTATAATTTCAAAGAGTTAGACATCTATTTTCACCCATAAAAGATGTCTAATCCTACACAAAGATCACCACGCTTTAGGAAACATTTAGAGATGAAAACATTTCCCTTTGAGGATGCGATAAATATATCCAGTTGAAAACAAACTTTTCAGGCCAGGCGTGATGGCTCACGCCTATAATCCTAGCACTCCAGGAGGCGAAGGCAGGTGGATTGCCTGAACTCACAGGTTCTAGACCAGCCTGAGCAAGAGAGACCTCGTCTGTAAAAACAGCTGGGCATTGTGGGAGGCACCTGTCGTCCCAGCTACTCAGGAGGCTGAGGTAAGAGGATCACTTGAGCCCAAGAGTTTGAGGTTGCTGTAAGCTATGACCCCACGGCACTCTACTGAGGGCAACAAAATGAAACTCTGTCTCAAAAAAAAGGGAAGGAAAGAAAACAAACTTTTGTACACTTTCCCACAATCTTTAATTGCTTATGATGACTACGTAACACTTACTGATGTTTCATCTGAAATTTACCATGGAATGGCTAGCTTCCTTTTATACTAAAAATGCAATCACTTACCATATACTTAACATTGCTCAAAACAATGGAAATATAAAGACAAAAATTTATAATTTCAGCATTCTCAGTCTAATAAGAAAGGCAGACCTATAAATATGGAAAGCAGCACAGTGAGAAACATGCATAATCCAATATTTGCCAAAAAAAATAATGGAACCACGGGATAAGGAGATACAGAGATAAATTAGACACAGACCCTGCCCTTAACAAATCTGCAGTCTAGCAAAGCAGAAAAACTATGAACATAATAAATAAGACAGATGAGAAAATCTTGCTAAACTTTTTAAGAAAAGAGGCTATGAAATGTGGAGGGAGAAAACTTTGATTTACGTCTAGGAGAAATAATAAGGGCATTTTGGTGGAATAGAGTACTAGAGCATACTGACATGTCGGGATGGCTCTCTAGAAAGACAGACCCCACAGGAGGGAGGAGCAGAGGTCAGGAGTCTGAGGAGAGATGGAGGAGCACAGAAGAGGTCAATTAATTTGAGTTTTAAATAGGAATGTGGTTTTCTTGTTATTTATTGCTATGTAACAAACTTAGTAGCTTAAAACAATAGCCCTTTTATTATATCTTTTGATTGTCTGGGACAGGGACTAAGGCAACCTTTAGCTGGACAGTTCTTCCACCTGGTACTGAGTGGCATGCAGCCAGCAGTCCATGGCATGAATCATTCATGTCTGATGCCTTTGGGGAGCTGGCTGGAGGTCGGCTCGGCTAAGCCTCTCTCCCTCTTCATGTAGTCTCTGGGTTCTGCATGAGGTTTCACAACAGGGTAGTCAGATTTCTTACGTGGAAGCTCATGGATCCAAGAATAAATCTTCCCAGTGGCAGGAAGCAGGGTCGTCACCAAAGGCATGGGACCAGAAGTTGGCAAAGCATCATTTCCATCACATTCTATTTGTTACAGCACTCAGAGCCTGCCCAGATATGAGGGGAAGGGACAGGGAAACTCTAATCCCTTCTTGGGGGGAGTGTCAAAGAATTCTTGAGCCTATTTAATCTCCCAAAGAAGGCATGATTAACAGTGGCATATGCAGCAAAAAGATCACTAAGATTAGGGCTGGGAAATGTACATTGGATCTGACAATATGAAGGTCAACAGGAATCACAAAGAGATCAGTCCAGCACAGCAGTTAAGGCAGAAGTCAAATTTAAGTATCTGAGAAATAAATTGAAGTATATCATGCTTCAGAAACATTAATAAAAGGGAAAGGGAAAATTGAATTACAGCCAGAGGAAGATGGCAGGTGAAGAAGGAGTTGTTTCGGGAAGAAAAAGCAAAACAAAACAAGGAGAAGCTGAAGGGAAGGAATCAGAGAAGAAAGGAGCAGCTGGAAACAGGATGGAGATGAGAAAAAAGATGTCCCGTAGGAAATACAAAGGAAAAAAGTGGCAATAGCGAATGCAATGTTCTGCCCCGACTGAAAGAAGAAGTGTTCCCCTTCTGCAAGAAGAGGGGCCGATAGCACTGCAGGGAAATTTGTATATTCAGGGTCAGGAAGTTTCTAACTTATGTCTTCAAAGCTCAAAGTAAGTTCTTTAATCTCTCCCATCTTCCACTCACAGGAACAGCATCCATTGGACTGATACACCCTGAGGAAGTTTCCCTGGGCTCCACCTGGAAGAATTACAATCAGCTTTCACAACTCAGTAGGGTGTAGTTGAGTGCATGATTGGACACCCCACGGCCCACTCATGGCCCTAGGTAAGCAGGCGGGGAAGTCTCTTTGCAGAACTCCCCACAGGTATAAGATTTCAGGTTGTCCTGATCCCAGTTCGGCTCAACTCATTTTTAGGACATCATAGTCTGGCATACAGGTGGCAGAGAAAATGGGCTACAGAGACCTCCTTTAAAACACTGTCCATACTAGAACTCGCTAATCAAGATGCCAAAATACACTGGTAAACAGCAAGAGGATTACAGGCTTACTGGAGGGATACTAAGCTCTTGGCACCTAGGACAGCTAGACTGGCTAGTCCTCCAGCTAGTCACCTCCAGCTTTGAGGAGCCTCCTCTGAGGATCGTCAGAGGGTTGAAGGAGCAAGAACAGAGTGTGACACATCTCAGAAGTGTTGCACAAAACAGGCAAAAATGACAGCTATCTGGTATTTGCTCCTCCATCAATCAAATCACTAGGCACAGCCAAAAAGGTTTTCTATTGCCTGAGCATTGGCTTTCGAAGCCAAATTTCTGTATTATTTCAAAATAAAGAAATTCCAATTGAAGAGTGTACTTGCCTTTTTAGAGTGCTCACTTAGCACACATCAAAATTAACAGATGTATATAGATGTATTCAGTACATACAATGACAAAGATTCTAGCCACTGCCTTCCCAGTGTTTGCCAGAAACCCCATCAGCCTAACCACCATTCTCGGCCCTAACACCACTGGCCAGAATGCACTTAGGCACCTGTTACATAGACTCCTATAGCAGTTCCACAGGCTACTTATTCCATGAGGTTGGATGGGGACTCCTGGCAGGCACTGGGCGGGCAGTCACTTCAATCTCTGTCATCACATTGCTATTAATAGCCTCTAAGTGATCACTCTAACAAAGCAAGCACATTCTGCAAAATGTAGCTATTATTATATTGAAATACTTGATATGAAAAAGTTTTATGCAAGTCACATTATCATAAGAAATCTCAACATTTAATTTATAAGGGTAAGCAAAGAAAAATTATTTCCAGTAGAGGGGCAGCACCTATGGCTCATGGGTAGGGCACTGGCCCTATATACTAAGGGTGACGGGTTCGAACCCAGCCCTGGCCAAACTGCAACAACAAAAAAACTAGCCAGGTATTGCGTTGGGCACCTGTAGTCCCAGCTACTCAGTAGGCTGAGGCAAGAGAATCACCTAAGCCCAGAAGTTGGAGGTTGCTGTGAGCTGTGACTCCACAGCACTCTACCAAGGGCAATAGAATAAGACTCTGTCTCAAAAAAAAAAAAAAAAAACTTATGGCCAGGTACAGTGGCTCACGCCTGTAATCCTAAGCACTCTGGGAGGCCAAGGCAGGTGGATTGCTTGAGCTCAGGAGTTCATGATCAGACTGAGCACCAATGAGACCCTATCTCTAAAAACAGTTGGACCTTGTGGTGGGCACCTATAGTCCCAGCTACTGAGGAGGCTGAGGCAAGAGAATCACTTGAGCCCAAGAGTTTGAGGTTGCTGTGAGCTATGACAGTGACACAACGGCTCTCTTCCAAGGGTGAAAATGTGAGACTCTTTCTCAAAAAATAATAACAACATTAAAAACTTGGAGCACCAGCCACATACACTGAGGCTGTTTGAACCTGGCCCAGGCCAGCTAAAACAACAACAGCTACAACAACAAAAATAGCCCAGTGTTGTGGCCTGCTCCTGTAGTCCAGCTACTTAGGAGCCTGAAGCAAGAGAATCAGTTAAGCCCAGGAGTTTGAGGTTGCTGTGAGCTGCGATGCCACAGCACTCTACCCAGCGTGACAGCTTAATACTCTGTCTCAAAAAAAAAAAAAAATATATATATATATATATATATAAAACTTAGTCATAAAAGCAAGTTTAAGGTTCTCATGTCATTAAAAATTATGACAATATATTATTCATGGTTTTATTTATTTATTTTTTCAGCGAGCCTTACTCTGTCATCCAGGCTGAAGTGCAGTGGCCTGATCATAGCTCACTGCTGGCTCAAATGCCTAGGCTCAAGCATCCTCTTGCCTCACCCTCCCAAGTAAGCAGGACTACAGGTGCTCACCCTGCTAATTTTTTTTTTTGTAGAGATGGTAGTCTCACTGTGTTACCCAGGCTGGTCTCAAAGCTCCTCCTGGCCTTAAGCAATACCCACCCTCAGCCTCCTAACACTCTGGGATTACAGGCATAAGCCACTGTACCTGGCCTGGTGTTACATTTAATATCTCCCCTAATGCTTTGTAATTCCTTTCCTCCTCATAACTATTTAATGTAAAAATTCATAAATTTTCCTCCAGGTATCATATAGACACCCTCAAATCTTCTTCAGTTCCTTCCAGTGTTTGCATTTTTCGGTGTATACCATGATATAGGAAAGTCTGGGAGACAGGGATTTATACTGAGACAAACTGAATGTAAGATTTGCAGAAAAAACACAACTGAGGAACACTGATAAGGTAAGGCTCGCTTTATCAGAGTATTCCGTGGAGAGGCTACTCTTGCTACTATCTGGAAATGAAAGGCAAGTCCCGAGGTTTATAGAGTAACCCTCATTCTTCAGTTCTCCTCCTCCCAATTCCTAAGTAAGCTGGTCTCATCTAATTCTTTTCAGATATTTTCAGGGGACTAAATTAATGTATTATCTGCTTATCTAACGCTATCTGTGTAGGGTTCAACTATGTATCCCGGGAAGAACAAGAAAAAAATGGTACTAAAGATACTTGGACATTGAACCAACCACAAGAGTCAAGAAATGGATGTCCCAAGTAAGGAAATGGGGGGTTCAAAATGGTCTAAAATGGACAAAGATACACAGAAAGAGCTGGATGGGCAGTAACTTTACACAAAAGATGAAGACCACGCAGGCCTAGCGCAAACTGGGCCAGAGCAATTTGACATGCAGCTCACAGCAAAGGAAAAGTCTCCAACTAAACTCAAAGGACGAAAGCCCAAGCCAAAGCAAAGAAAAAGGCCTCAGATCTTGGCCTGTATAATTTTTTGTGACTCCAAGATCAAGTAAATAAATAATGGGCAATAACTGACTTCGTTTGGAGCCATTTAAAATGATTGCCTCCTTCAGCAGTCGCGCAGAAGGCCCAGCAGGCAAATAGGACTTGACAAGCAAACAGTCAGGAGATGGCACCGAGCGTGAAGCCATGGGTAGGGAGGCTTCTAGGAAAGAGAAAGGCAAATGCAAGGAAGCACTTGTCTGAAATCCCCAAAGCTTTCTCCATTAATGCCTGCTTTAAAATGCCCAGAGCATTTCTGTGAACTATTAAGGGCAGGCAGAGTTACCTAATGAGGCTGTTAAATTCATTAGTTGTGTGCTTGATGTATCTCAGTTCTGAGTGTGCATTGGAACAAGGCCTAGGATGTTAAGTCTGTCAGAGGTCATCATCAATAGCAACGTGGTCACTCCGTCCTGAGCCACAGTGAAAGGTTGCAGGCTCCGCCTAAACCCTTGCTTTGAAAAAGCCAATGGATTAATTACCGTCATTTGCATCTGTGGCTAGGCGAGTTATGATAATGATGTGCTATAATGAAACCTTCGCCTCAGGCTAGAAGCTGATGACCTGAGGGGCTCAGGGAAGATTCTCTCCACCTGTGTACAGGGATTTCACAGTTTCTAAAGCATATTAGAAAAATTGGGAAATTGTTCATAACTTAGGGCAAGTTCCTAACTGTTGACGAGTTATTCTGGATCATATAAGGATCACATATTCACAACTTTCAGGAACTTTCATATGCAGGAGTTTTTAATCTACATATTGCAGAACAGAGGATTTATTGGGTCAAATACTGTTTAATTGAGATTAAATATTAGTTTATAAGGTTTTATCAAAATATGTGCATCAATGACCCCTTGATTCTAGTCTAATTTTTTCTGTTAGTAAAAAGCATCCTTGTTCTCTATTTAAGGCAACAATATTCTTGTTATTTTTTAAGTAGGGTTGTTAAAGTTTTCTCAGATCTTGGGATCTCAAATTATATGTGTATTTGTTTTTTGAGACAGAGTCTTATTCTGGCATCAGGGCTGGAGTGCAGTGGCACCATGATTGGGCACTGCAGCCTCAAACTTCTGGGCTCAAGCAATCCTCCCACCTGGGCCTCCCAAAGTGCTGAAATTACAGGAGTGAGACACCACACTTGGCCCTCAAGTTGTATGTTTTGTTTTGTTTTTTTTCCAAGTTGTATGTTTTTTAATTACTTATTAGGAATTGAACTTTCTTTGTTCTAATTATTTCTTTTTTTTTTTTGGAGACAGAGTCTAAC
Organism: Galago senegalensis; assembly: GCA_963575145.1. Taxonomy (NCBI): domain Eukaryota; kingdom Metazoa; phylum Chordata; class Mammalia; order Primates; family Galagidae; genus Galago; species Galago senegalensis. Next base: position 46,548 of record CAUYTI010069519.1, on the reverse strand, counting down.
TATGTCACCCTCCATAGAATGCCGTGGCATCATAGCTCTCAGCAGCCTCAAACTCTTGGACTTAAGCAATTCTCTTTCTTCAGCCTCCCAAGTAGCTGGGACTACAGGTGCTTGCCACAATGCCCAGCTATTTTTTTGTTGCAGTTGTCATTGTTGTTTAGCAGATTCAGGCTGGGTTCAAACCTGCCAGCCTTGGTGTAGGTGGCTGGTGCCATAACCGCTATGCCATATGGGCGCCAAGTCTAAGTTATTTATTAAAGCAAAGATTCCCTCTATAAAACCCCAAACATGTCATTTTTGCAGGTATATTTTGTTTAATCTATTTCTCAAAGTATTCTATACCTTTAAAAACATAATTTTGAAATAAGAATTGTTCTTACGTGAGTTTGTTTTAGACTCAACCCATACAGAAACACATATTCATAAAAAGATTTAGGCAGCAGAAAAATGATGAACTTCAGTTATCATAAAGATAAAGACCCAGACATTAAAGTAAATGAGGAAGAAAAACTGCCTTTGGCATCATTTTAATCAACCCGAGTATGATTGACTCCATTATGTTTTGTTCTATAAATGTGACATATTAAAGCCTTCCTCTGTTCTTGGCCAAAGCTCTAATATTTATCTGAGGTAAGTGTAAGATCAGTGAATCCAGGGGCTTCAGAAATTGTGATGCTGCAAGTCAGAGAAATGACTAGGCAGGGAGGGTCTTAAGAAGAAATCCCTCCTACTTTTTTGATAACAAAGTGGAGGGGGGAAAACAAGACAAATCCAGAGTTGTGCAGAGATTGAAATATTTTCCACATCGTTCTCCAAAAAGACGACCTAAAACAAATCATATTCAGCAGAGAGCTAAGGGACCACGAGCAGAGGCCACTTCACTCACCCTTCAGAGTATCTCTGCTATCAATTCCTTCCCGGTTACCATTCAGAAAATCAGCCCTCTCTGTGACATGAGGCTGAGTGAAACACTGGTATTTGTCAGGGTCTTATATTCAGATTAAAAGTTGCTTTCACCGACATCATTATCCAAACACCCTATAAGCCGAACTGACTCGGAGAAGGAGAAATTGAGGTCACATTCACCCCAGACCTACAATGTTTAGAAAAAGATACGAGTGATGATGTTCTCTGCGCCCATCCTTGGGTGAGTAGGACTGGCTCCAGCATATAAACATGAGCTGGTCCCCTGCCCATGTGACTTGTAGGATCAGTGTCCTCATAAATAATACAAGCAGGAGGCTGCAACCATATTGTTTTGATGCTGAAGGTCATCAGTGTTCTCTTCACATTATCACAGTGGTGATTTTATTTTCCCAGAACTTATTTGTTTAGAGAGGTTAGTCTCTAATTGTTTGCATCTGGGTAGAACATGAGGCTCATGACGGACAAACACCACAACCAAAGGGCAGGTCATTTTTTAGAGATAAAACCAGACGAGGGAAAAAAACAATATTTAGGATTCGGGTATCTTGTCCCTGTAACAATATGAAACTGAAAGCGCTCTTTCCTCACACCATGGTAGCTCTCAAGAGTCTGAAATCTGCAGCTATTTCTGATTGACTTAATTACATAAGTGTAAAAAGTAAAATGTTATCTCTTTTTAATTGGCACTTTAAAAATTTTTTCCAATTTCAATAGGAATAGACGGTAAGCATCAAATCAATGAAAAGTTACATAGCACTTACCATGAACTTTGCCACACCCTAAATCCGATGACAGATAAAATAGATGAACAAAGTATAGTTCTTGTCCTTGTGGAGTTTATACTCTAGTTGGAAGTTGAACCACAAAACAGAATCAACTATACCATAAATAAGAATGTGATCTGGGCGTGGTGGCACATGCCTATAGTTCTAGCTACTCAGGAGGCTGAAGCGGGAGGATCACTGAAGCCCAAGAGTTTGAAGCTGTAGTGATCTGTGATCATATCACTACTCTCCATCCTGAGTGACAGAGCAAATCCTTGTCTCTATTTTCAAAAAAATGTTCGGAGCCCATAGGTCAGTGAGTAGGGAGCCAGCTACATACACTGAAGTTGGTGGGTTCGAGCCTGGCCCAGGCCGGCTAAACAATGACAACTGCAACCAAAAAATAGCCAGGCACTGTGGTGGGTGCCTATAGTCCCAGCTACTTGGGAGGCTGAGGCAAGATAATTGCTTAAGCCCAAGAGTTTGAGGTTGCTGTGAGCTATGATGCCACAGCACTCTACTAAGGATGACATAGTGAGACTCTGTTAAAAAAAAAAAAAAAACTGTTAGGTATAGGATGGCTGAGAGAGAAGGTAGTGGGTCAGTGTGAAGCTAGATTGTAATGGAGTGTCTATTTTGGTGGACATTTAGCTTAGGTTTGTTTTGTTTTGTTATTTTTTGCTCGACTGGTATCTGTTTCCAGCATCCATTTTCCTTGTTATGGCAACAGCACCTAATTTTTCTTTTTGGAAAACTTTTCTCCCCAACAATCAATTACTGTTCCAGGAGAGCTAAAGAGAGCATAGAGTAGGAAGAAAAGAGCTCTAAGAGAGACCTCAATATCCTCCAGAATTTAATAACTGCATGGAAGAAGGTGAACCCACAAAAGAATCAGGGAAGCAGCAGCAAAAGGTGCAGGAATAAGATCAAGAGAGTTTGTATGGCCAGGTGCGGTGACTCACGCCTGTGATCCTAGCACTCTGGGAGGCCGAGGTGGGTGGACTGCTCTCAGCTCAGAGCTTCCAGACCAGCCTGAGCAAGAGCAGAGACCTCATCTCTAAAAACAGCCAGGTGATGTGGCAGGCGCCTGAAGTCCCAGGTAATTGAGAGACTGAGGCAAGAGGATCATTTGAGCCCAAGAATTTGAGGTTGCTGTGAGCTGTGATGCCACAGCACTCTATCGAAGGCAACAGAGACTCTGTCTCAAAAAAAAAAATTAGAGATTTTAATTACCATCTTAAATATATCAAGATCTGAAATAACAATAATTGTGAGATAATATCACAATAGCCAAAGTAACATGAGAGATGGGCAAGAAGCCAGGCACGGCGGCTCACACCCGTACTCCTAGCACTCTGAGAGATGGGCAAGATATCTGTATGATACTTTTGCTTTTTGTTATTGAGACAGTGTCTCAGTTTGTCACCCTCGGTAGAGTGTCTTGGCATCACAGCACACAACAACCTCAAACTCTTGGGCTCAAGCGATTCTCTTGTCTCAGCCTCCCAGTAGCTAGGACTAGTAGTCAGTAGTACTGACTACTTTTAAAGACAGAGTCTCACTTTTACTCAGGCTGGTCTGGAACTCCTGAGCTCAAACAGTCCAGTAGCCTCGGCCTCCTAGAGTGCTAGGATTACAGGCATGAGCCACCGTGCCTGGCCCTATATGATCCTTGAAAAGGAAGTTTCTGGTATACATTTTTTTCCCTACCCACTAGGAAACATGGGCTGGCCGGCCTGCCTGCCTGCCTTCCTTCCTTCCTTCCTTCCTTCCTTCCTTCCTTCCTTCCTTCTTTTCTTATTTTAGAGATCAGGTCTTGCTTTGTTGCCCAGGATGGCCTCAAACTCCTAAGTTCAAGCAGTCCTCCTGCCTTAACCTTCAAAGCAGCTGGGATTGCAGGAGCATGCCAGCAATCCAGGTTGGCGGTGTACAATTTTAAAGAAAGCTTTGTTAAAGTAAAAGGCAAAGAAATGGTCTATTGAGTGTTTCAAGCTCATATTTATCTTGCTGCACATCAATTTTTCACCAAATCAACCATTATGTCACTATTTTTTAAAAAGCTGTCACTTGTAATCCCAGCTACTATGGAGACTGAGACAGGAGGATCGCTTGGGACCAGTTCAAGGTTGCAGGGAGCTTTGATCATGCCACAGTACTTCAGCCTGAGAACCTGACCAAGACTCCATCTCTTAAAAAAAGACAAAAATTAAATTAATTTAAAGCTGTCAATAATTATTTGTTATTTTTAAATGTTCTAACTTTTACTATTCTCTCTTAAATTATTTTTTCTATTTGTTTTTTTAATTGTAATTCAAAGGCAATCTCTTGCGTAGATTCCATAGTCTTTTTTACACCTAATACTTTTTTTTTTTTGCCAAGACAGTCTCACTTTGTCACTCTCTGTAAAGTGCTATAGCATCATAGCTCACAGCAACCCCAAACTCTTGGGCTCAAGTCATTCTCTTGCCTCAGCCTCCTGAGTAGCTGGACCTATAAGTACCCACCACAATACCCAGCTAGTTTTTAGAGAGGGGGGTCTCACTCTGGTTCAGGCTGGTCTTGAACCTATGAGTTCAAGACAATGCACTTGCTTCAGCCTCCCAGAGTGCTAGGATTACAGGCGTGAGCCATCGTGCCGGCCCTACACCTAGTATCTTTTCATATGCAGTCATCTCTGACAAACACCTGATCTATCAAAACCCAGTTAAAATTGCCACCTCCTCTGGGAGGCCATCCCCAGCTCCAATTAGTAAATTTCACCCACCCTCCTATGTCGTCACATAACTATTTACCCATCTCGACCTCTGGACCTTTTTGTTTCTGTATCGCTTGCACTGATGAGCATCATTTGTGAAATTGTAATCTCATTAAATTTAGGATTTTAAAAGTCATTTGAATCTAAGTAGGCACTAAAATAACCACAACATGACATCTCAAATGCTCCTTAATGCCTCTTTCTCCCCCCACATTACCTATTCGTGTTCTCCTCAGACAATACGCAAAACGCAAGCCCTTCCAGACACTCATCTGTTTTGGACTCATTGTCAAACAATCCTGGGTTTACAACCCTGTATCTTCCCAGTCCCACCCATGCTCCAATCAATCTCGCCCTCTATAGCCCTGATCCCCTCTCCCCACTGACCCCACTCCAGAATTTATAATTCCTTGTCAGGAGAGGAGGAGACATCAGTATTCCGCCTCAGTTGCCTATTGCTACTCTCAGGCAATTCTTCTTGTGCCTTTGTCCACAAAACTCTCATCCTGTAGTTCATGCCACCTTATTAGACCAACTTCTCCCTCTCTGTCAATTTCAGTTACCTGTGTCAAGATCATTACCTCAGTGTCACTGGTGACTTTGGCACCCAGTTCACATTGTCCCTCTCATCTCTTAAATTATTTCCAGGCAACTTCAACCATTATAAAGAATAAAAAATAGTAAAAATGCCAGTCTGAGCAACGGTGAGATCCCCTCTCCATCTCCACAAAAAATAGACAAATTAGCTGGGCATGGTGGCCTGCCCTGTTGTCCCAGCTATTCAGGAGGCTGAGGCAGGAGGATCGCTTGAGCCCAGGAGCTGCAGTGAGTTTTGATGACACCACTGCACTCTGCACAACAGGAGATTCTGTTTCAAAAAATAAATAAATAAAATCTTTTTTTAAAATGGTAAAAATAAATCACGCACAGTGGCTCACACCTGTAATCCTAGCACTCTAGGAGGCCAAGGTGGGTGGATTGCACTGAGCTCACAGGTTTTAGAACATCTTAAACAAGAGCAAGACCCCATCTCTAAAAAGTAACCTGTAGTCCCAGCTACTTGGGAGGCTGGGGCAAGAGAATGACTTACGCCCAAGGGTCTCAGGTTGTTGTGAGCTCTGACAGCACAGTACTCTACAGAGGGTGACAGAGTGATACTCTATCTCAAAAAAAATAGTAAAAATACTAGCTAATATTTATTGAGTGTTTTTTTTTTTTTGAGACAGAGTTTCAAGCTATCACCCTGGGTAGAGTGCTGTGGCATCACAGCTCACAGCAACCTCCAACTCTTGGGCTTAAGTGATTCTCTTGCCTCAGCCTCCCAAGCAGCTGGGACTACAGGCCCCACCACAATGCCCAGTTATTTTTTGGTTACGTTGTCATTGTTGTTTGGCAGGCCCTGGCTGAATTCGAACCCACCAGCCAGTGAGCTACAGATACCAAGCTTTTTTTTTTTTTTGAGACAGTGTCTCAAGCTGTCACCCTGAATAGAGTGCTATGATATCACAGCTCACAGAAACCTCCAACTCTTGGGCTTCAACAATCTTCTTGCCTCAGCCTCCCAAGTAACTGGAACTATAGGTGCCCACCACAACACCTGGCTATTTTGTTGTTGTCGTTGTTGCAGTTGTCATTGTTTCAGCTGGCCCAGGCTGGGCTTGAACCCTCCGGCCTCAATGTACATAACCAGTGCCCTGCTCACTGAGCTGTAGGCCCCGCCCTATTGAGTGCTTTCTATGTGCCAAACACTAAGTCCTCCTGTGAGTTATCTCCTTTATTCCTTTCACCAATCCCACAAGTCATGTGCAAAAATTAACCAAACCCATTTTACAGATGAGAAAATGGAAACCTTTTTGGCCCTTAGCTAAGGTGAATACAGCTAATAAATAGGGCTGGAAGTAAAACCCGGGCCGCCTGAGCATGGATCTGACTGTGAACCACCACCCTGCTCTGTCTCTAGATTAACCTGACATTCTGGGCTCACTTCCCTAACCACAGTGACCTCTCCCTCTATAACAACCAGCTCCGCCTGCCAAACTCAGGTGCCTGTGAACGCTGGGAACTGCCCTAGAGTTGAAATCTTAATCTTGCAAATGCCATTCCACCTCATCCCACTCCACCTCGCTTCAGTGCTCGCTCTCCTCTGGCCACCGTGTTCCTCCAGCCCAAGGGGATCTTCCGTCCTTCTATTCCTTCCCTACTAATCTTCCTCATCTATCCTTTCTAAGCCATTGGTAGCCTTCTAACCAAGTTCAGCAAGCTAACCCCCTGTCCTCCAACTATACCTACTCCCCAAATTCATAATTTTTTATCATTACTTACATGTATATTAAGCTGAATCGATTACCATGCCATAAGTTTTGGTTTCTTCAGTTTCTTCTGGGACATCTTTTTCTTCTGTGCAACCTCCTCTTCTGGCTTTGGAATAATTTGTTTCTTATCTTTTCTTCTTCTTGACTTTTTTTTTTTTTTTGAGACAGACTCTCATTCTGTAGTCCTTGGTAGAGTGCCATAGCATCATGGCTCCCAGCAATCTCAAATTCTTGGCTCCAGTGATCCTCCTGCCTCGGCCTCCTGAGTAGCTGGGACTACAGTGCCCATCACAGGCTAGTTTTTCTACTTTTAACAGAGACAGGGTCTCACTCTTCCTCAGGCTGGTCTCAGATTCCTGAGCTCAAGTGATCCTCCTGCCTTGGCTCCCAGAGTGCTCAGATTACAGGCCTGGCCCACTGAGCCCCACCAAAGCTAAATCATCTTTGAAACATTCATATATACTAGTATAGCCACAGTGGTTCATGCCACAGTGGCTCATGCCTGTAATCCCAGTACTTGGGGAGGCAAAGGTGGAAGGGTCACCTGAACCTCTGGATTTGCATGATTTTGTGTGGTTTCCTGGGTCAAGTCAATAGGAATCATTTTCACATGTCACCTCAGGCCACTTAGGGGAAGAGGAAGAATCTAAAACACCTAATATTAATCATTTCCCTTTCTGCTCTCACAGCCAGTTATATTATCTCATCTCTCAACAGCATTGCCTGGGATGATGTCCCTTTACTTTATAATGTTTGGAACTGGTCTCTGTCCCAATTTCTTCCCCTGAATTTTTTTTTTTTTTTTTTTTTTTTTTTTTTGTGAGAGAAAGTCTCACTATGTCACTGTGGGACTACAGGTGCCTGCCACAATACCCAGTTATTTTTTGGATGTCATTATTGTTGTTTGGCAGGCCGGGGCTGGATTTGAACCTACCATCTCCCATGTGTGTAGCTGGTGCCCTAGCCGCTGAGCTCCAGGTGCTGAGCCTCCTCTGGATTCTATACTATTTCCTGACGTCTCCTTCTAAGAGTCCTTCTTTGTCTCCTTTGCCCAGCTCTGACTTCAAGGTTGGTTTCCCAGAGTTGCCTCATTGGCTGTCTTATAATTTTTTAATTAATTTTTATTATAATCTATTTTAAGAGTGCAGAATTGTCAGAATTTTTTTTTCTTGAGACAGAGTCTTGTGGCATGGCTCAGGCTATTCTCCAACTCCTGGACTCCAGTGATGCTCCTACCTCAGCCTCTTGAGTAGCTAGGACCACAGGCACACACCACCACACCCAGCTCATCAGGTTTCTTAAAAAAAAAAAATTACAGGCAGGAGTAATCTGGGCTGTACTGTGCAATGCCGGTCTGGTGTCCACGCTAAGTTCAGCATCAATACAATGGCATCCCCGGAGCAGGGGACCACGGCTTGCCTAAGGAAAGCTATAGCAACCCAGGCAGGTAACAAAGCAGGGCAAAACCCTGTGCTAATCAGTAGTAGGACCTTGCATGGGAAAAGCCACTACACCCCAGCATTGGCAACGTAGGGAGACCCTAACACCCCACCACAACCAGCTATTATATAAAAATATAAGATAGGACCAGAGCAGTTGCTCATGCCTGTAATCTTAGTGCTTTGGGAGACCTAGGCAGGAAGAATGCTTCAAGCCAGGAGTTTAAGATCAGCCTGGGTAACATAGGGAGGCTGCTATCTCTACAGATAATTTTTAAAATTAGTCAGGCACAGTGGTGTACCTGTCATCCAGCTACCAGTGAGGCTGGGGTGGGAAGATCACTTAAGCCTGGGAGTTCAACATTACAGTAAGCTCTGATGGCACCACTGCACTCCAGCCTGGGGACCAGAGGGAGACCCTAACTCTAAAAAAAATGAAGTAAAAGGCTGGGCAGGGTAGCTCACACCTCTAATCCTAGCACTCTGGGAGTCCAAAGCAGGCAGATTACTTGAGCTCAGGAGTTTGAGACCTGAGCAAGAGCAAGACCGTGTCTCTACTAAAAATAGGAAAACTGAGGCAAGAAGATCACTTGAGCCCACGAGATGGAGGTTGCTTTGAGCTATGATGATGCCATGGCACTCTATCCAGGGCAACTGAGTGAGACGCTATCTCCAAAAATAAATAAATAAAATGAAATTTAAAAAAAGAAAAATACTACAAATATGATGGAATTTCCTTGGGTGCCCCTCAATACTATCATTCTCATGCCTCCTTTCCCAATAATAACCACCTCTTAATTTCAGTGCTGCTTATTCTCATGCATATTTTTATAATGCATGAAAATATTTTAACGACACATATTTATACACACGTTATAATTTCTCAGATTTTAAAATTTTATGATATAAGCTGTCTATTTCTTCCGACTTTTTTTAGTCAAATCTTCAACATTCAACTGAATGTTGTTTAGCTATCTCTGCCGTAAGGCCTGGCTATTTTCTTATTGCAGTTGTCATCGTTGTTTAACTGGCCCGGTCTGGGCTGGAATCCTCCAGTCTCACTTCTGTGCTACAGGCGCCAAGCCTTTTGTACCCTTTAAGTGGGGGTACACCAATCCCCTCTCCCCTCCTCCCCCCATTCCCCTTTCCCCCAACTTAAACAGCATTAAGTTTTCCTCATCTGTGGGTGTGTGTTAGATCATCTATTAGCGTCATAATAAAATTGAGTACATTGGATACTTGCTTTTCCATTCTCATGATACTTTACTAAAAAGAAAGTGTTTCAATTCCATCCAGGTTAACACAAAAGATATAAAGTCACTATCTTTTTTAACAGCTGAATAGTACTCCGTGGTATACATATACCACCGTTTGTTAATTCATTCCTGAGTTGATGGACATTTAGGTTGTTTCCACATCTTGGCAATTGTTAATTGAGCTGCAATAAACAAGCTAGTGCCAATGTCTTTACAATAAAATGATCTTTTTCTCCTGGGTAGATGCCTAGTGGTGGGATTGCTGGGTCTGATGGGACATCTAATCCGAGTTCTTTGAGGATTCTCCACACTTCTTTCCAAAGAGGCTGTCTTAGTTTGCAGTCCCTATTTGACATTTCTGACTCCTTAAAGGGTTTCAGGGGCCACCAACAGTCCCAGATCACATTTTTAGAGCAGCCGCCTTAAGGGGTATGCTGTAGTCTGAATGTGTCCTCAAAAAATTGTATGTGGAAAGTTAATCACAGGTGAGATAGTAGGAGGAGGGGGACTTTTGGAGATGACAAGTCATGAAAGCAGAGCCCTCCTAGGTGGGATCAGTATCCTTATAAAAGGGCTTAACGGAACAATTCCCGCCTTTCATCTCCCTGCCTGTCAGGACACAACGTCTATTCTGGTTGCCTTTCTGCCTGCTGCCATGGGGGGCTGCAGAAGCCAAGCACAGCCCAGGAAGCAGAGAGGCTGGGTGCTCAGCAGATACCCAACCTTCCAGCACCTTCATCTTAGACTCCCCAGCCTCCACAACTGAGAAACAAATGTCTATTGTTTAGAAATAACCCAGTTTATGATATTTTGTTTTAGCAACACAAATGGACTAAGACCGTATATAGAAGTTTGTGGATCTCTGAGCTAACACAATATTGCCAGATTACTCTCTCAAGTAGTTGTCCCAGATACGCTCCCAGCATCTAGAAGTTCTGTTTTTTATTATTGCCTAACTGGTGGGTATGAATGACATCTCCTTTAACTTGCATTTCTCTGATTTTCAAGAAGGGTGTGTGTATGTGTGTGTGTGTGAATATATATTCTTGCCACCTGGACAGATAGATCTCCAAGGTCTTTAAACAAATTTTTAAATATTTAATCAAGTTTTTCTAATGTGCTCAGTGACGATTTATTTTCCTATCAGAGAGTCTACTATTACCATGAACAAAAACCAGATTATATTTACTTTTTAATATTTGGCTGGGCTGGCTGTAATCTTAGCACTTTGAGAGGTCAAGGTGGGAAGATCCCTTGAGCTTAGAGTTCAAGACCAGCCTGAGCAAGAATAAGAGCATGTCTCTATTAAAATTAGGAAAAAATTAGCCAGGCATTGTGGTGGACACCTATAGTCCCAGCTTACTTGGGAAGCTGAGGCAGGAGGATGGCTTGAATCCAGGAATTTGAGGTTGCTGTGAACTAGGCTGAGGCCACCACACTCTAGCCTGGGCAACAGAGTAGGAAGGACTCTGTCTCAAAAATACACATATATTTGAATATTACTTTTTTTTTGAGACAGAGTCTCACTATGTCACCCTCAGTAGAATGCTGTGGCATCACAGCTCACAGCAACCTCAAACTCTTGGGCTTAAGCGATTCTCTTGCCTCAGTCTCCTAAGTAGATGGGACTACAGGCACCCACTACAACACCCGGCTATTTTTTTGTTGCATTTGTCATTGTTGTTTAGCAGGCCCAGGTCGGGTTCAAACCCACCAGCCTTGGTATATGTGGCCAGCACCCAACCGGCTGAGCTATAGGTGCAACATGAATATTATTTTTAATATTTATATTTGACTTAACAAAACATAAAATTAATGAATAGTTCTGTTCTCCTAAACAATATAATAACCTACAAAACTGTCATGTCCCTCCCATTCTACTAGCTGTATTTGTCCAGAATTGTAGTACTTGCTTTCATATTTCCCATATGAGTCGTTGTTTTTGTTCGTGTTTATGTGTGTATCCTCTAAACGGTTTTTGGCATTATTTCTCTAAATCGTCTTCCAGTTCATCACTTTTCTCTTCAACTGTGGCTAATCTTGTGCAGCTGAGTTTTCTATTCCACTGACTGTATCTTTCATTCCTAGAAGTGAATACTTTTCCTTTGCAATCTATGTTCTCTTGGAGTATTTTTTTTAGATTTTTAATAATCATTTTATAAATGTAATCATTTTTAAATTTCTTAGTTATGGCATCGACCAAATTACTTTATTATTTAAGGTTTTTGGGGTCCATAATTCAGCTTTTTTTGTGTCTGATGAATTTTCATTTTTGTGGCCTTTGTTTTTTAGAATTTTTGTGTAGCCTGGGTGAACATGAGTCCTTCAAAAAAACCCTGTACATTCGCTTATATTAAGTACCTCAGCAGTATTTCCAGATCAGAATCAAATTTTACCTTAACATTTTGACCTGAGTACTTCCCAGTACTATAAGTTTGAACAGCAAGGCCAGGTGAGGTGGCTTAGGCTTCTAATCCTCCACGTGGGTTGCCTAAGTGGGAGGATCACTTGAACTAACCAGTTTGAGACCAACCTGAGCAGGAGCAAGATTCTATCTCTACTAAAAATAGAAAAATTAGCCAAGCCTGTGGCAGGTGCCTGTAGTCCCAGCTACTCAGGAGTCTGAGCATTGCTTGAGCTCAGGAGTTTGAAGTTGCTGTGAGCCAAGCTAACACCATGGTACTCTAGCCTGGGGCAATAGAGTGAGACTCTGTCTCAAGAAAAATAAATAGATAAAAATAAAAAATATAAGTTTGAACTTTCATGAACTGCATGAAAAAATCATAGTAACTTTATCATGATAGCCCAAAATAAAAATAACCCAAATGTCCATCAAAAGGAGAATAAACAAATTCTGCCTACCACAGGACCATAAAAAGTGACAAGCTCTGACACACGCATGAACGTGAGTGAATCAGGAGTGACAGAAGCCGGACATCAAAGCTACACACGGCATGATTTCATATATATAACATTCTAGGAAAGGCAAAACTCTGGGCACGGAAACCAGATTAGTGATTGCCAGAAGCTGAGGGTAGAAGGGAATTGACTATAAATGAACACAAGGGAATTTTCTGGGTGATGTAAAAGTTCTAGTACGTTAATGATTGTGATGATTACACAACTGTCTATATACACTTGTCAAAATACATCAAACCGTTCCCTTTAAAAGAATAAAACCAAACTAGCTGGGCATGGTGGTGCACGCCTGTAGTCCCAGCAACTCAGGAGGCTGAAGCAAGAGGATCACTCAAGCCCAAGAATTTGAGGTTGCTATGAGCTCTGATGCCACAGCACTCCACCCAGGGCAACACAGTGAGACTTTGTCGAAAAATAAATAAATAGATAGATCGATAGATAGATGAATAAAACCTACAGTATGCAAATTTTTCTTTTGATAAATAACATTAGAAGTGTTAAACCCCAAACTCACATGGATACAAATTTTGATTTTAAAATTTTCAAATAAGACTTCCCCCCCCATCTCAAAACCAAAGTAAAACCGAATAGCTTGCCTGTCTTCTACATCACTGGGCATGTTTTCTCTCTACCCACCATTTGAATGGGCCGTGCCCTCATGGAGGATCCCAATGGGGTTTGAATCTTACTGTTCCAACCCAGGGAAGCCAAAGGCTTCATCTCCTAACCCTGTGTGGGCATCACAGCCTCACCTTTCAGGTTACTGGAAACTCTGTGTCACTCTAGCATGGGGCACCGTCTCAGCTGGCTCACTGACCATCATCGCTCTTCATTCCCCCTTCATTTTTGCCCCTAGAAGTAGCCTTTCCTTTCTGAGTATAGTTTCACTTCAGTAAAATTTGCTGCATTGTATCTAACATTTTTATATGTTTGTAGTGGGTGGCTTTTCAAGTCTTCTGGTCTGCCATATTGTCAGACCAGAAGTTCCCTCTTTTTATCTTATTTTATAAACTGTCAGTGGGTGGCATTTATTCCCATGGCTTCATCTGCTATCTAAAGACTGGTTAACTCCCCAAACTCTATCTCTAGTTGGACATCTAGTTTCAGTTCCAGAAATATAATCCTAATTGACAAGTGGACATTCCACCTGAATATCTCAGACAATCTCCAACTTTGCATGTCCAAAGTTAAACTCTCACAGAATTGAATTTTTTTTTCTTTTTCTGAAGCTAATGGCATCCCCATCCCATCAGTCTCCCCTGCCAGAAATGTGGCAGTTTTCCTCACCTTTTCTATTCCTTTATCAATAATGTGATTCTATTCTTTTTTTTTTCTCCCTCTCTATTTTCTGTAGAGACAGGGTCTTGCTCTTTATTCTATTTTGTTTGTTTGTTTGTTTGTTTGTTTGTTTGTTTTAGAGACAGAGTCTCACTTTATTGCCCTCGGTAGAGTGCTGTGGCATCACACAGCTCAGAGCAACCTCCAACTCCTGGGCTTAGGCGATTCTCTTGCCTCAGCTTCCCAAGTAGCTGGGACTACAGGCACCTGCCACAACGCCCAGCTATTTTTTTTGTTGTTGCAGTTTGGCCGGGGCCGGGTTTGAACCCACCACCCTCAGTACATGGGACCAGGGCCCTACCCACTGTGCCACCGGCACAGTCCTGTGATTCTATTTTTTAACATCGCTTAAATAGACATCCTCCTCTCCACCCCCTTCCTTAATTCTTGCCTCTCCTCAGTGCTATTTCGTACTTTAGAAATACACCTTTTTTCTTTTTCTTTTTTTTTGAGACAGAGTCTCACTATGTCACCCTCAGTAGAGTGCAGTGGCACATCACAGCTCACAGCAACCTCAAACTCTTAGGCTTAAGTGATTATCTTGCCTCAGCCTCCCAAGTAGCTGGGACTATAGGCACCTGCCACAATGCCTAGCCATTTTTTTGTTGCAGTTGTTTAGCTGGCCCAGGCCAGTTTTGAACCCATCACCCTCGGTGTATGTGGCTGGTGCCATAACCACTGTGTTATGGGCACCAAGCCACACCTTTTTTCTTAAAGTAAGAAAATATGAAAAATGACCAGAAAATGACAGATGTAAATATCACTCTTCTTTTTAAAATCCAAAATAGAGGACGGCACCTGTGGCTCAGTGAGTAGGGCACTGGCCTCATATACTGAGGGTGTCAGGTTCAAATCCGGCCCCAGCCAAACTGCAACAAAAAAATAGCCAGGCTTTATGGCACGTACCTGTAGTCCTAGCTGCTTAGGAGGCTGAGGCAAGAGAATTGCCTAAGCCCAAGAGCTGGAGGTTGCTGTGAGGTGTGATGCCACCACACTCTACCGAGGGCAAGAAAGTGAGACCCTGTCTCTAAAAAAAAAGAATGCCTGTGACTCAAGTGGTTAAGGCTCCAGCCACATACACCTAAGGTGGTGGGTTCAATTCCAGCCCGGGCCCGCCAAACAACAAGGATGGCTACAACCAAAAAATAGCCGGACGTTGTGGCAGGTACCTGTGGTCCCAGCTACTTGGGAGGCAGAGGCAGGAGACTCGCTTGAGCCCAGGAGTTGGAGGTTGCTGTGAGCTGTGATGCCACTGCACTCTACCCAGGGGGACAGCTGAGGCTCTGTCTCAAAAATAAATAAATAAATAAATAAATAAATAAATAATCCAAAATAGAGCAGGGTGAGGTGGCTCACACCTATAATCCTAGCAGTTGAGAGACAGAGGCAGATGGATTGCTTGAGCTCAGGAATTCAAGACCAGCCTGAGCCAGAGCAAGACCCCCGTCTCTAAAATGTAGCTGGGTGTTGTGGGGGGCACCTGTAGTCCCAGCTGCTTAGGAAGCTGAAGCAAGAGAATCACTTGAGCCTAAGAGTTTGAGGTTGCTGTGAGCTATGACACCATGGTACTCTACCCAGGATGACAAAGAAAGACTCTGTCTCAAAAAATAGTAAAATAAAATAAAATCCAGAACAATTCTCCTCCGTATACATGACAATGTCCAAACTCCTTAATTTGATGGTGCAAACTTTCACAGTCTAGTTTCTCCTACCTTTGTCTGTCTTGGCTCCTGTCAGCCCCCACCGTGACTCTACCCTTATTGAATATCTTACTTCCCTAACAGCAAGGTGCTTTTTGACATCACCAAATCTTTGAACACAAGAGTCCATATGCCTAGAATACCACCCAAACCGTGCACCCCATTAAACTAGAGGTGTCCTGGCATTCTCAAGTGTCAGTTCAAGAGGCAGTTTCCTTTCTGACACCATTCCTAACCTTCCAGCACCCTGCCCCAGACGTCAGGAGTGTCCCTGTGAACTCCTAGGAGTCACATGCCAAATACCACTTCTCATCTTATTTTTAAAAATTATTTAGATCTCTGTCTCCTCCACTAGACTGTGAACTCCTTGAGGGACGGGGATCCTGTGTTGTTTTGTTCTGTTTTGTGTTTTTGCAGTTTTTGGCCGGGGCTGAGTTTGAACCCATCATCTCCCGTATATGGGGCTGGCGCCCTACTCCTTTGAGCCACAGGCACCACCTGATCCTGTGTAAGATTTATCCCTATACTCCTGATGTCTTGCAAAGACCCTGGCTCGTAGTAGATATACTGCTGACTCACCAATAAAATTATTATACTTGTAATTTAAGAAAGGCTATATGATCTCTTGGGCCTCTTCCAGGGCTACGATCTATGATCTTGTATCTTGGGTCAAGAGCCAAAATAATCTCACTTAGAACTCTGCAGTTAAAGTGTGCCTGCTCTTTTCCTATTTGTAAGCCCTTCTTTATAGGCACTGGGTAACGCAGACACCATCACGTGCTGTCCCATGCTTGTGGCCCTTCCAGTTTCAGGCTATTTTTTAGAAAGCATAGTGATAAGTCTACATTATCCTCTTTTAGAGCAAATGGCACTTCAGCTTGACCAAGTTTAATAATGTCCATATAAAAATCAGAAATGCCACAAATTGGGGCATATAGAAACATGTCTCATCCCTCGTTCAGGCTCTGTCTGCCATCTGCATCCTCCGTCCCCACTGCCAACCTGCATCTGACCACTTTCAATCTAGAAACCTCATTCTCCGTGGAATACTTGAATCAGAACTAATGACAGCAATAACTAAAATGGTCCTATGAATGCATGCACTGCACAACAAGAATACTTTTACTGGCTTACTTAGCCGTGGCATGCTAGGTCTGTTAATGTGCTCTGCCTGGCTTCACGGCAGACATACTTCAGAAAATGTAAGCCAGCAGTTAAAGTAATAGAGGGCCGGAGAGACTTGGAGAAATAAAGGAAGAATCAAATTCCTCTCTTTGAGACTATGTTTTAAACAATCCCCTAATGCGAATAAGGGTTTTAAGAGATTCATTTTAAAGAGATGGTAAACCAGAGGCTGGGGCAGCTTTATAGTTTTTCACTCATTGGTTTTCTGCTGCATCAGTTTCACTTCAGTGTAGAGAAGGAACCTGAGATGGAGCTCGGGGCAAAACACTGGGCTGGGGCTGATGATGCTTGAGCTCCTTGAACATTCAGGAACACACTGGGAAAGAAGGGAATGAACCAAGCCATTCCCTGGGTTTTTTCTCACTCAGTTATAAATGCCTCTTGCTCTCTGAAAAGAAAATTAAATATTAAAAAAGGGGTTTTTGTTGTTGTTGTTGTTGTTGTTGCAGTTGTCATTGTCGTTTTGCTGGCCTGGGCTGTGTTTGAACCCAGCAGCTTTGGTGTATGTGGCCGGTGCCCTGCCCACTAAGCTACAGGCACCACCAAGTCTTTGAGTTTCAAATTTGTAACAGTGAAATCCACAGAGAAGTATAATATTTTTGTTTGGTAGTTTTACCACATTTTCTTTTCCTTCCCTTCCATCCTTCCTTCCTCCCTCTCTCTTTTTTTTTTCTCTTTTTGAGACAGAGTCTCACCATGTCACCCTCAGTAGAGTACTATGACATCACAGCTCACGGCAACCTCAAACTCTTGGGCTTAAGTGATTCTCTTGCCTCAGCCTCCCAAGTAGCTGGACTATAGGTGCCCGCCACAACGCCCAGGTGTGTTTTTGTTGCAGTTGTCATTGTTAATTTTAGCTGACCCAGGCTGGGTTTAAACAGGCCAGCCTCAGTGTATGTGGCCAGCGCCCTACCCACTGAACTACAGGTGCTGCCCTTTTTTTTTGTTTGTTTTTTGGTTTTTGTTTGAGACAGAGTCTCACTATGTTGCCCTCAATAGAATGCTGTGACCTCACAGCAACCTCAAACTCTTGGGCTTAAGCAATTCTCTTGCCTCAAGCTCTGAAGTAGCAGGGACTACAGGCACTTGCCACACCCCTGGCTACTTTTTTGTGGTAGTTACCATTGTTGTTTGGCTGGCCTGGGCTGGGTTTGAACCCGCTAGCCCCAATGTATGTAGCCGACGCCCTAGCCACTGAGCTACAGGCGCTGAGCCAAAAAAGAAAAAAAAAAAAAACAGTTTTTTTGAAAGAATCAGATTACTGAACCGCCCAGAAAGGACCAAGTGTATATCCCACCTTTCCGACTTCTTTATTTCCCCATCTGCCATAACCCACATGTGGAATTCCATTTTTGATTTTACCCCACCTGCAGTGTGGATAAAACCACACTGATTGCACAAAATCTGGACTCCGGATTCCCTTCGACTTGTGCCTCGGAATAATCTTTCATCTTTGGGTCCATAACCTCTCAGTTTTCAGTGTTGTATTGTCAAAGCATAAAAGTAATCAGCTTGAGCAGCACCTGTGGCTCAGTAGATAGGGCACCAGCCCCATATACCAAGGATGACAGACAGGTTCGAACCCGGCCCCAGCAGCTAAACCAGCAGTGGCAACCGCAACAAAAATAGCCAGGCATTGTGGTGGACACCTGTAGTCCCAGCAACTCAGGAGGCTGAGGCAAGAGAATTGCCCTAGCCCAAAAGTTGGAGGTTGCTGTGAGCTGTGATATCACAGCACTCTACCCAGGGTGACAAAGTGAGACTCTGTCTCAAAAAAGAAAAAAAAAGTAATCAGCTTGCTCTTTAGATAATTTCATCAAAATAGAGTGAAATATGGGAATAAACAGGTAAGAACAGAGCACCATCTGAAGAGAGAAGGCATACAGCATGGTAGTTATCACCTGGGACCATGAGTTAAGCAGAGCTGGATTTAAAACTTATGTCTTCCATTTACCACCGTGTGACCTGACCTCCTCAGAACCTTATGGTCTCTCCCTATAAGATGAGGATAGTACCTACATTGGTGATAATAAGAATTGGATGAGGGCCAGGCACAGTGGCTCACACCTATAATCCTCGCACTCTGGGAAGCCAGGTGGGTGGATTGCTTGAGATCAACAGTTCAAGACCAGCCTGAGCAAGAACAAGATCTCATCTCCAAAACATAGCCAGGCATTGTGGTGGGCACCTTAGTCCCAGCTGCTCAGGAGGCTGAGGCTGGAGGATCACTTGAGCCTAAGAGTTTCAGGTTTCTGTGAGCTATGACACCACAGCACTCTAGCCTGGGCAACAGACTGAGACTTGGTCTCAAAAAAAAAAAAAATCAGTAAATAATTGTCATGCTGTAATTTTATTTGTATTATTTTTCTTGTAATTTTTTATTTTTTTAATATTTTCAATCCACAGATACAGAGAACCAACTGTATATCAAATTATCATCAACACTAAACAAGCAGAATGTTATAAAAACATCTTGACTATGATAGCTAATGCCAGGAGCTCCAACAAATTTTTATTTCCATTCAGGTTTGATTTGAGAACATTTTGATGTTATTGTTCTGCGGTTTTAGATAAAATACACAGGGCCAATTTTGTTTTGAATAGGTTGTAGAGGTTTAAATTGAAACATTTCTTCAGTGGTTTGTGGTTAACTAATTAATTTATTGTTTCAGAAATTGAAGCTGGTTAGCCAGCCCCAGGTTTGGGTTTCTGGTTCAAGCCAGTTCAAGTCTCTGGCAAATGTACAATCAGAAAAAATTATGATTTCTAAATTTTTATGTACCAAATATCCCAACTTCCTCAAAACCCACAAGTCTGCCACAAGCCTCTCTTCTTTTTTGATAGGATAATAGAGAAATGTGCTGGCAAGAAGCTTCTCATGTCACCAACCCAAAGCCAAACAAAAGTCAGGCAGCCCCTCATCTGAGAGTGAAGAAGACCCCACTGCCCCACTGTCACTGCAGGGGGAGAACAGCAATATGGACCTTTCCTGGGCATCAGAAATTGCCACCTTGGCAGCTCTCAACCACGACATCTGACCCCAAAGGAGATCTCTTTTAGTTAGGAGATGTGTCAAGTAATCATTTACAAATAATTGTTACCTTTTTTTTTTTTTTTGAGACAGAATCTGGGTACAGTACTGTGGCATTACAGCTCACTCTTGAGCTTAGGTGATTCTCTTGCCTCAGCCTCCCAAGTAGCTGGGACGACAGGCACCTGCCACAATGCCCGGTTGTTTTTTGGTTGCGGTTGTCATTGCTGTTTAGCAGGCCCGGGCCAGGCTCAAACCCACCAGCCTTGGTGTATGTGGCTGGCGCTCTCCTCACCCAGCTATGGGCGCCAAGCCATAATTGTTAATTTTTTGAAGTGGATATATCCATGCACACATGCTCATAGATAATAATATTTCTATGTACATATGTATTAGTGAATTACTCTCAGTCACTTGCATTCCAACAGGCTTTCTTGCCTAGGAGAAAAATGCTGGTTTATAGGGAATATACACTCGAAAATGTGCTCCACATTTCCCTTTTTAAAAGAGTAAGGATAATTTGTCTACAGACAGTCCTGATTTTTAACAATTTGTCCTGTGTCCCGCAGCACTTTTAAAAAGTCCCGATTTTTGGAAAGAATGCACGAATGGGCAGGAGAACAGGAAGGGAATAGACAGTTTTCCACTGCCATGTGGCTATTTCAGCAGGATATGAGTCTTATATTATTTTTGTTAATTCTATAATGTTAAACTGTAATAATAACAAATAATTGTTGAGAAGTGATTATCGAGAACTGCTTATCAAAGTTTACATTGTTGTCAGGCCCCGCCCCGCCCCCCATCAATGGTGTCCTGCTTTACCAATGTTAAAATCTGGTCACCTTATACATACTCTTATTTCTGTTCATACCACAGAATAAACTTGAGAACGAGGACGTGAGAATTTGGATGCCAGGCTAAGGGCAGAGGTGCACCCAGGGTCTTCCCGGGTCTCAGCTCTCTAAAACACTGAATGGCTGTGCGTGAGTAGTGCACACTGAGAGTAACTAGCCTAACAAATCCACAGGTACCTGCACGTGACCACATGAAAGACAGATTTCTTTGCTTTTTCTTTCTTTCTTTTTTTCTGAGACAGAGTCTCACTCTATCACCCAGGCCAGAGTGCCGTAGCCTCACCCTATCCCACAGCAACTTCAAACTCCTGGGTTCAGGTGATACTCCTGCCTTAGCCTCCAGAGTAGCTGGGATTACAGGCATCCACCACAATGCCAGGCTAATTTCTCTATTTTTAGTACAGACTGGGTCTCACACTTACTCAGGACTGTCTCTCTAACTCCTGAGGTCAAGCGAC
This sequence comes from Galago senegalensis, assembly GCA_963575145.1. Taxonomy (NCBI): domain Eukaryota; kingdom Metazoa; phylum Chordata; class Mammalia; order Primates; family Galagidae; genus Galago; species Galago senegalensis. Next base: position 25,610 of record CAUYTI010069519.1, on the reverse strand, counting down.
CCTCCCACCTCCAGAGTGTTAGAATTACAGGCATGAGCCACAGGCCCAGACCCAAGACAGAGTTCTATCTTCATTCTGGTTTAAGAGGAAAATGAGAATGCTAGTGTCCCTGTGTTGTGCAATAAACAATGTACTTGGTCTTTATCACCAGTTTCCAGCACGAAGCACCTTGGACCCTTGGACTTTCCTGGGTGGCCAGAGTGTCCTTTGTTATGCACAACCAGTCCACTTTGCTCTTCCCAGAGTTTACCTAAAGAAGAGATGGGCCAGGCTCCTAGATGGCCTCAGGGCCAGTCACCCTGAAGACCCAGTGATTAGTAGAGGAGGAACCTTCAGCCTCAGGCGGGCATCAACTTTCAAGAAAGAAGCGAGGGGCTCAGCGCCTGTAGCATAGCAGTTATGGCTCCAGCCACATACACCAAGGCTGGCGGGTTTGAATCTGGCCCAGGCCAGCTAAGCAACAATGACAACTGCAACAGAAAAATAGCCAGGCGTTGTGGCGGATGCCTATAGTCCTGGTTACTTGGGAGACTGAGGCAAGAAAATCGCCTTAGAGTTTTAAGCCCAAGAGTTTGAGGTTGCTTTGGGCTGTGACACATGGCACTCTACTCAGAGTGACACTCTGAAACTCTGTCTCAGGGGAAAAAAAAAGAAGTGCTATGATGAGCTTCCAGGTTGGCGAGTATATCACATACTGTGAGGGTGATGCACCCCAACTCCATGGGAATGAGAGCTCCTGCCCTTGGGACCCTTCCAGACCTTGCCATATAGACCTCAAGCTATTCACCTGTATCCTTAATTCCTTCATGACAAACTGGTAAACAAAGTTCTGAGAGATGGTCTAGCAAATTATCAAACACAAGAAAGGCATAGGGGCTTGGTGCCTGTGGCTCAAGTGGCTGAGGCACCAGCCACATACACCTAAGGTGGCGGGTTCAAATCTAGCCCAGGCTCACCAAAACAACAATGACAGCTGCAACCAAAAAATAGTCAGGCGTTGTGGCAGGCGCCTGTGGTCCCAGCTACTTGGGAGGCTGAGACAGGAGACTCGCTTGAGCCCAGGAGTTGGAGGTTGCTGTGAGCTGTGATGTCACAACACTCTACAGCTTGAGATTCTGTCTCAAAAAAAAAAAAAAGACAGGCGTAGGAACTTCCAATTTATAACTGGTGGATCAGAAATTCAGAAGGTCCAGACTTAAGAACAGTGTCAGAAGTGGGCCTGAGCCAATTAGTTTGGGAGATCTGCCACTAACTCCAGGTAAATATCGTCAGAACTAAAGTGAATGGTAGGACACCCAGCTGGTGTGGAGAATTGGTCAGTGCAGGAGAAAATCTACAAATCTGCTCTCAGGACTATCGTACGTGAGTGTGGAGAAACTGTGTTGTCAGGCTCGGTACCTGAGGATCACCTTACAGATGCTCGTGCTTTGACAGGAGGTGTGATAAGATCGGTCAACTTTGGCTAAATGTGAATGTGCATGAGCAGACAAAATAAGTATCAAAAAAGCAACCTCAATATTCCAAATTCTTGATGGCACAGCTGAGAGGAAATTTAGAAATCTTCTAATCTAGTGGTTTCTAAATCAAGCTAGCCATCAGAATCAGCTGCAGAGCATCATAAAAAAGGCCCATTAAATAAGAAAAGAAACTCCAGTGCTAGACCCTGGAAGCTTCAATTTTAGAAAGCTCTTAGGCTGGGCACAGTGGCTCCGCCTGTAATTCTAGCACTCTGAGAGGCCAAGGCAGATGGATTGCTTGAGCTCAAGGGTTTAAGACCAGCCAGAGCAAGAGTAAGACGCCATCTCTACTAAAAGTAGAAAAACTAGCCAGGGGTTGTGACAGTAGCCTATAGACCCAGCTACTTGGGAGGCTCTGGCAAGAGGATCAATAGAGCCCAAGTATTGAGGTTGCTGTGAGCTATACTGCCATGGCACTGTACTCAGGATGACAGAGTGAGACGCTGTCTCAAAAAAAGAAAGAAAGAAAGAAAGCTCCTAAGGAAATTCTGATTATTAGACTTGCACACCATTGATCTTGACCTTTCTCCTTCCTCCATTCAGATAATGCCAGCACAGACAGCTCCAGCACGGGGATCATCACTGCTAATATGTGTAAAGTGCCTCCTGTGGGCCAAACCCTTTGACATACAGTACCTCTCATCCTTACAAGTACTCCGGAATTCACGCTGCGAGTAGACAACTTCTGACAGTCTCCTTTCTCTGGATGTTCAGCACTATTCTTGTGCAATTTGTCCTGTACTGTGCTTCGGATGGACATTATTAAGTTTGCACGTGATGCTTCTTGCTTCAGAAAGACCTGCTAGCTTAGCTGGATGCAGTGGCACATGCCTATAGTGCCAGCTACTAGGGAAGATGAGGAAGGAGGCTCACTTGAGCCCAGGCTTTTGAGGCTGCAGTGAGCTGTGATTGTACCACTGTACTCCAATCCAGGCACAGAGGGAGACACAGCTTGCCCCCCTCCCCAAAAAAGAAAATCCTGCCATCTAAACAAAGACGACAAAGTGATTGAGTTTTATTTTTCACCAACAGCAAGTTTGAGATTTAGGCTATACCGTTTTCAGAGTTGTGGTATATTAAATCCCATGACGGTGAAGGAGAGATTAATAAACCCTTGCAAAATTAATGTGTTCATGGTATGATCATCAAACTAAACTCATGGTATGAATTACTCAGTATAAACCCTTGGCATTGGCTCAGCACCTGTAGCTCAGCGGCTAGGGCACCAGCCACATGCACCAGAGCTGGTGGGTTCAAATGCAACCCGGGCCTGCCAAACAACAATGACAACTAGAACCAAAAAAATAGCTGGGCGTTGTGGTGAGTACCTGTAGTCCCAGCTACTTGGGAGGCTGAGGCAAGAGAATTGCTTAAGCCCAAGAGTTGGAGGTTGCTCTGATCTGTGACGCCACATCACTCTACCCAGGGTGACAGCTTGAGACTCTGGCTCAAAAATAAATAAATAAATAAACCCATGGAGCTTGAGCACCAGGAGCCAGGGCTCCCAAAATTCAACCTTCCTTTCCCACTTCCCACCATTTCCACGTATGGTCAACTTATAATTTAGACTGATGGGCCCACCAAAGCACTAAGACCCCTGGCTATATGACCAGGTTTTCACACACTAAGTGGTTTGGCTCTTACTGAAAATACCCACAACGAAATAAGTGTGACATCAAGCAACTTTCTTTGCTGATGTTTATACTGCTGCTTGCTTTTAGAATTCCCAGCAAAATACCTTGACTACGATCAAAACATTTTGCTTTTTAAATGATTGGCATCCTACAGAGAGTAGTCAGCTATTCAGCCTACTTTGCCAAGAGAATAAAATGAAACAAGCCAGCACCTGCCACCATCCCCCCAGCCACCCTCACCAGCTCCTGCAGCTCTCACCCCACCTCCTTTACTTCATTTCTGAATCCTGATCAAAGCCTCCCAAGGGAATGTTTTGGCAGCCTAAAAGACATAGCTAATCCCCTTATAAATAGTTGTTCTTCTAAATTGCCAGAAAATTGAATGGATTATAACACAATAGAGCTATAAAAGTGCCTCCACAGTAAACCACAACTACAATTCTCTTGTGACTGTTTAATCTCCTGTAGTCAATCATGTAAATTGTCATTTAAGCACAACTATGGGTAAAACAGAAGGAGATATGAGAGATTCTTCTACAAATTAAAAACTTTGTGAGCTCTGTTAACAGACACATAGACACCCAGGGAACTGCACAATCATTGGATCATAGCTCACATTACAGCTTCCGAGCTCATTTACAGCCAATATCACGCTTCATCCTCTCAGCAATCATCAGAGGAAGCAGACATGGGTGGAAGAAGTGTACTCCAAAGCAGGAAACTTGAGCTTGAGTCCAGATTCTTCCACCCACTTACTATCTGATAAACAGTTATTTAATCTGACAGAACCTCAACTTCCTTACCTGTAAGATGTGGGTGGCAATAGGTCCTTTCATTTGCCGAGAATGAAATGAATGTGTAAAAGCATCTATCTTAGCATCCGATTTGCACTTTCTATCCCATGCAAATCCCAATGGAGTTTTTGACCTTGATAAAATAATTCTAAAATAGAATTAAGTTCAGAGGCGGCTCGGGTGGAGGCAGCTAGAGCAAGGCTGGGCAGAGTTGAGCCTCAGCGTCCTGCCCTGTGCTACCCAGACTCTCCAACAATACAGTCAAGAGGCTAAATGTCACTCCAAGAAACTGAAGGACAAGACATCTGCTGATGATGTCAAGGTGTGCAGAGAAGAAGAAAAGAAGAAAGGCCAGAGGTCCCTGTCAATTTGGCAGAATTTTCCAAGTGTCTGTGAGGCAGAAGACAAAGTCTGGGCAACACGAGTCTAAACGTGATGAAATGGCAAAGGCGGATAAAGTCCAGGATGATCCGGAAATGAAAGCTGATGGAGCAGCTAAGGGAGGCAGGGAGAAGAAAGATCCTACTGCCCCCCAAGGTCGCTATCTGGGTTCTTCCTGTTTTGTTCAGACTTCCACTTCAAGATCCAATCCACAAACTCTGGTTTCTGTATGGGAGATGTAACAGAAAGCTGGGAGAGATGTCAGATAGTTTAAGTGACGAAGTCAAGCAGCCTTACACTGCAGCCTCCATCACTAAGGCTGGGAGCCCAAGACGTGCAAGAAGAATGTTGCTGATTGTTAAGTCTAATGGAAATTTTGATGGAGCAAAGTGTCCCACTCAAGATGCCTGGAAAATGGTAGAAAAGGAAGATGACAAAGAGGAGGAAGAGGAGAGATGAATAAAAACTGTTTATTCTTGAGAATACCTTCGAGTAGGGAGCACGATAATTGTCGCATCTCCTATGTGAGAAATGTCTATTTCCCTGAGTTTAATGGCAGAATTTGATCATGATCATACTGTAATCTCAAAGTGCTCTAGAAATTGTCAGTGGTTTGTTTTGTTTTGTTTTTTGAGCTAGAGTCTCACTATGTTGCCCTCAGTAGAGTGCTGTAGCGTCACAGCTCACAGCAACCTCAAAGTCTTCCACTTAAGCGATTCTCTTGCCTCAGCCTGTCAAGTAGCTGGGACTACAGGTGCCTGCCACGGGCTATTTTTTTTGCTATAATTGTCTGTTACACTTTTGTATTTCTGTATGGGCCTCTGCACCTCACCATGTGAGTACAGCCCACTGGAGGATAAAAAAATGTGTTTTTTTAAAAAAAATGTGTTCACTAGCCCACTGGAGGATAAAAAAATGTGTGACCTAGTCATAGACATCACTCCTGCCCACTCCAACAACCATCAGACCTGAGAATGAACCCAGCTAATACCAGAAAGACTGCATAGATGAAATCACAACTACAGATTCATGAGCTAAATAAATATTTATTGTGCGGGTGGCACCCGTGGCTTAATGAGCAGGGCACGGGCTCCATTTACCAAGGGTGATGGGTTCAAACCCAGCCCCAGCCAAACTGCAACAAAAAAATAGCCAGGCGTTATAGTGGGCTGGGCGCCTATAATCCCAGCTACTTGGGAGGCTGATGCAAGAGAATCACCTAAGCCCAAGAACTGGAGGTCGCTGTGAGCTGTGATGCTATGGTACTCTACCAAGGGTAACAAAGTGAGACTCTGTCTCTAAAAAATAAACAAATAAATATTTATTGTTTTTGTTTATTTGTTTTAAGACAATCTCATTTTGTCACCCTAAGTTGGTGCTGTGGCATCACAGCTCACAGCAACCTCAAACTCTTGGGCTTAAGTGATTCCCTTGCCTCAGCCTCCCAAAAAGCTGGGATGACAGGAACCTGCCACAACACCTACCTACTTTTTAGAGATGGGTGTCTCACCCTGGCTCTGATTGGTCTAGAATTCATAAGCTCAGGCAATCCACTCACCTCAGCCTCCCAAGTGCTGAGATTACAGGCATGAGCCACCATGCCCCGCTCTATTTGTTTGTTGTTTTGAGGGGTTTTTTGAGACAGAGTCTCACTTTGTCACCCTTGGTAGAATGCCATGGCACACAGTTCACAGCAACCTCAACCTCTTGAGCTTAAGTGATTCTCTTGCCTCAGCCTACCAAGTAGCTGGGACTACAGGTGCCTGCCACAGTGCCTGGCTATTTTTTTAGAGATGAGGTCTCACTCTGGCTCTGGCTCAGGCTGGTCTCAAAATCATGAGCTCAACCAATCCACCCACCTTGTCCTCCCACAGTGCTAGGATTATAGGCGTGAGGCAACCACCATGCCCAGCCAATATTTATTGTTTTAAGCCATATTTTCCCAATAGGGTTTCCATGAGAAAAGTAAAACATCTAGAAAAATTATTTGTGTCTATTTGCTCAGTTCTCCCGGGATGGTATATTGTTAATTCATTACCTGTAATAAATGCCTAATATTGGCCAGGTGCAGTGGCTCACTCCTGTAATCCTAGCACTCTGAAAGGCCAAGGTGGGTGGACTGCCCAAGCTCTGGAGTTCAAGACCAGCCTGAGCAAGAGTGAGACCCTGTCTCTAAACATAGCCTGGCGCTGTGTTAGGCATCTATAGTCCCTGCTACTTGGGTGGCTGAAGCAAGAGAATCACTTGAGCCCATGAATTTGAGGTTGCTATGTAAGCTGTGACACCACAGCACTCTAGCCATGGTGACAGAAAAAGACTGTCTCAAAAAAAAAAAAAAAAAAACAAAGAAAGGACAAGAAAAAAAAAAAGATTTTAGGTCTAGCTTGGAAAACATGGTGACACCATGACCCCTAAAAATTTTTTTAAGAATTAGGTGGAGCCCATATCTCAGTGGGTACAGCACCAACCACATACACTGAGGCTGGCTGGTTTGAACCCACCTGGGCCAGCTAAAACAACAATGACAACTGCAACAACAAAAAAATAGCCGGGTGTTGTGGCCTGTAGTCCCAGCTACTTTGGGAGGCTGAGGCAAGAGAATCACTTAAGCCCAAGAGTTTGAGGTTTCTGTGAGCCGTGACACCACGGTACTCTGTCCAGGGCAACAGCTTGGAACTGTCTCAAAAAAAAGGAATTAGCCAGGTATGGTGGTGTATACCTATAGTCCCAGCTTCTCTGGAGATGGAGGAGGGAGGATCACTGCAGCACAGGAGTTAGAGGCTACAAGAAGCTATAATTGGGCCACTGCACTCCATCCTGGGGAACAAAAGACACCCCATCTTTAAAATAAAAAAAGGAAAAAGGAAAAAAGAAAGGGTTGTTTTAAGCCAGCAGTTCTCAACCTGTGGGTTGTGACCCCTTTGAGTGTCAAACAGCCCTTTCACAGGGGTCAGCTACGACCATCCTGCATATCAGATATTTACATTATGATTTATAACAGTAGCAAAATTACAGTTATGAAGTAGCAACAAGAATAATTTTATGGTTGGGGGTTACTACAACATGAGGAACTATGTATTAAAGGGTCACGACATTAGGAAGGTTGAGAACCACTGTTTGAAGCTATTGCATTTGGGATGACTTTTATACAACATAAACGTAGCAGTAGCTAACTAATGAAATCATATGCTACAATGTTTTATAAAGTCATCCTTAAAATAATGTGTCACCAAAATGATAGATTAATGGACGAAAAGTAAATTTCAAAAAAGTCTGAAATACACAAAAATATGAAATGAAAGGGGCACTTTAAGTAGGGGAGAGATGGCAGATTTAATAAAGTCTTTTGGGACAAGAGCTTATTAGAAGAACAAAAACGTTAGTACCTGACATCTTGCCCTAAAATCCATTCTAGATGGTTAAAAATTTAATATTTTTTAAAGAAAGAGCTATATCATAAAAAATAGATAATAATTTATATTGTCTTCTAGTAAGAAAGGCCTCTTTGAGCATGATGCCAATAAAAGGAGCTGTAATGGAATAACTGATAGATTCAACTATGTAAAACTTCTTAGGCCAGGTGCGGCGGCTCATGCCTGTCATCCTAGTGATACCAAAAAAGTGGCACCCCAGCCAGCTCAGCTGAGCAGGGCTGGGGAACCTGCCACCTCTGTCTTGGTGGCAGCAGCCAGCAAAGGAACTAGCAGGCTGGAGCAAGCGGAGGAGCCTCCCTCCCCCACCAGAGGCTCCAGTAGAGCAGCGCTAGAGGACCTGCCGGCCCTGCCTTGGCAGCAGCTGGCACAGAAACGAACAGGCTGGAGCCAAAAGGGGAGCTTTCCTCTCCCACCAGAGGCTCCAGTAACAAAAAAGGCCCGGCCAATCTGGGGAAAACACTGGTGCATCCCTGATTGGTCCATTTTCAATCCTGCTCCTGACTGGTCTATTTTATAGACCAATCACAGCTAAGCTATTCCCCCTATATAACACCCCTGAGCAGAGAGCCTGGGGGAAGACCATCGCAGAGCAGAAGAACAAGACTTCAGCGAGCTGTTGCAGAACTTCGAGGAAGAAAGAGCGAGAGCTGTAACACTTCTACCGCTGACCCTGCCCTGCAAAGAGGCTTGGTCCTTTGTAGGAGCTGTAACACTTCTACCACTGATCCTGCTCTACAAAGAGGCTTGGTCCTTTGTAGGAGCTGTAACACTTCTACCGCTGATCCTGCCCTGCAAAGAGGCTTGGTCCTTTGTAGGAGGTGTAACACCTCTACTGCTGATCCTGCTCTACAAAGAGGCTTGGCTCTTTGTAAGAGTTGTTTTCATAAGAGTTGTAACACTTGCATCCTGCGCTGCAAGGCGGTTTGGTTCTTTGAGCTGTAAATAAAACCTCACTGTTCATTTTATGGTTTGTCGACTCATTCATCGAATCGTCGAGACCAAGAGCCTGGAAATCTAAAGTCAAAAATCCGGTATCACTAGCACTCTGGGAGGCTGAAGCAGGTGGATGGCTTGAGCTCAGGAGTTCTAGACCAGCCTGAGAAAAAGTGACAACCCATCTGTACTAAAAATAGAAAAAGTGAGGCAAGAGGATTGCTTGAGCCTAAGAGTTTGAGGTTGTCATGAGCTATGACACCACAGTAGTCAACCCAGGGTGACAGCTTGAGCCTCTATCTCAAAAAAATAAAAAATAAAAATTTTAAATATCAGTACATATTTAATGGGCAAACAAAGTTTTAACTTTAGCACAAAATTTTCCTATTTTGCTAGAAAATTAAAAGAAAAAATGGGATTTAGTAGTATTACATATATACAATATATACATGTATATATATATGTATACATCTTCACAACAAGTTTTTTTTTTTGAGACAGAGTCTCACTATGTCACCCTCTGTAGAGATGTGGCATCACATCTCACAGCAACCTCGAACTCTTGAGAGTAAGCAATTATCTTGCCTCAGCCTCATGAGTAGCTGGGACTACAGGTGCCAGTGTTTTGGTTGCAGTTGTCATCATTGTTTAGCAGGCCTGAGACATCTCAAACTGCCAGCCTCAGGATACGTGGCCAGCGCCTTACTCACTGAGCTATAGGTGCCAAACCAGAGTTTGGCACATATATTGCGGGGATTAAAATAAGATCTAGGGGCTCTGAACCCATAATTCAGTGGCTAGGGTGCCAGCCACATTCACCAGAGCTGGCTGGTTTGAACCCAGCCCAAGGCTGTCAAACAATGACAACTACAGCCAAAAAAATAGCAGGGCATTGTGGAGGGTGCCTATAGTCCCAGCTACTAGGAAAGCTGAGGCAAGAGAATCACTTAAAGCTTGACACCTGTGGCTCAGCAGCTAGGGCTCCAGCCACATACACTGGAGCTAGCTGGTTCAAATCCAGCCAGGCCTGCCAAACAACAGTGACAACTACAACCAAAAACTAGCCAGGCATTATGGTGGGTGCCTGTAGTCCCAGCTACTTGGGAGACTGAGGCTAGAGAATCACTTAAGCCCTAAGAGTTTGAGGTTGCTGTGAGCTGTGATGCCACAGCACTCTACTGAGGGCAACATAGTGAGACTCTGTCTTAAAAAAAAGAAAGAAAACCAAGGTTGCAGAAACACAGAACACAATTGAGAGACTGACTCGAAGTTAACTAAAGAAGTAAACAGGGGCCAGAAGTTGCAAAGCCTTATAGACCAGGAGAAAGACTTTTAATCTTTATCCTAAGAATTAAGTCATGAAGCGTTTTGATTTGGCGGCTGACATCATCAGATTGTAGTCTGTAAAATCCTTCTCACCGCAGAAGGATAACTGATTGAAGCACCTGCAGTTAGAAGTTATTATATCAGTGCAGGCAAGAGGACTAGGAATTTGGTCTAGAATGGAGCCACTGAAGATGTTGATAAGTGAATGAAATCAAGAGATATTTAAATGATTAAAAAGCACATTGAATCCTGATGATGTATAGAACTGGGGAGTGAAGGAAAGGTCATTATCTATTCTTCCAGAATGTGGTGGTGACATTCACTGAGATAGGGAAAACAATGAGAAAATGAGGTGGGGGAAGAATGGATTATAAGGTTTATCTTAGACATATTGAGGCTGAATATTCTTTCTTTCTTTCCTTCTGTCCCTTCTTCCTTTCTCCCTCTCTCTTTCCTTCTTTCCTTCCTTCCTTCTCTCTCTCTCTCTCTCTCTTCCTTTCTGTATTTTTTTTTCCTTAGAGACAGAGTCTTCACTTTGTTGCCCTTGGTAGAGTGCCGTGGCATCACAACTCATAGCAACCTCTGGCTCTTAGGCTTAGGCGATTCTCTTGCCTCAGCCTCCTGAGTAGCTGGGACTACAGGCACCTGCCACAGTGCCCAGCTATTTTTTGTTTTTTGGATGGGGCCAGGTTTGAACCCACCACCCTATGTATATGGGGCCAGCGCCCTACTCACTGAGCCACAGGCACCACCCTCTCCTTTCTTCTCCTCTCTTCTCTTCTCCCCTCCTATCCCCTCCCCTTCCCTTCTCCTTCCCGCCTTCCTTTTTTCCTTTCTTCTTTTTTTCCTTTCTTCCTTCTTTCCTTCCTTCCTCTTTCTTTCTTTCTTTCTGAGACAGAGTCTCACTCTGTCACCCAGGCTAAAATGCCATGGCATTAGCCTAGCTTGTAACAACCTCAAACTCTTGGGCTGAAGCAGTCCTCTTACCCGGGCCTCCAGAGTAGCTGGGGCTATAATCCCACCATCACAACATCTAATTTTTCTATTTTTAGAGGTGACAGGATCTCACTCTTACTCAGGCTAGTCTCAAGTGATCCTCCCACCTCAGCCACCCAGAGTGCTAAGATTATACGTGTGAGCCCCCCACCTCATACACCCCACCCCCACCAAGGCTGAATTGTCTTTGAAACATTTATATACACAGTGTAGAAGTGAAGTAGGCCAGTCACAGCGGCTCATGACTGTAATCCCAGTACTTTGGGAGGCAAAGGCAGAAAGTTCACTTGAAGACAGGAATACAAGATTAGCCTAAGCAACATAGTAAGACCCCCATCTCTACAAAAAATTTTCTAAAATACCTGGTTATTGTACCATGTGCCTATCGTCACAGATACTTGGAAGGCTAAGGTAGGAAGATGGCTTGAGCACAGGCATTTGTTGTTGCAGTGAGCTATGATAACACTGCTCCTCTTCACTCCAGCATAGGTAACAGAGTAAGACCCTGCCTCAAAAAAAAAAAAAAAAGAAAAGTAAAGTAAAGAAAAGAAAGTGAAGTAAGCAGTTTAACACAGGGTAGAGACCTGCGCTGGAGAAATAAACTGGGGTCTCCTCAGCATAAGGGCATAACTGAAATCATGGAGCTAGTATTTCAAATGGTGGGATGGGCCCTACGGACAGAGAAGAAAGGAAGATAAGGGGTCCTAAGTCTGAGCTGTCAAGAACTCCAAGGCTGCTGGCCAGCTAGAGGCGAAGGAATACAGACTTCGAAGGAATGTGGCTACAGCAAAAGGAGAAAAACTAAGAGAAAGGACAGTCAGCAAAGCCAACAGGAAGGAATCGTTAACAGGATACTGATCAAGCAGATGTTAAGTAAAATAAGGACCTTGGCTCAGCGCCCATAACTCAGTGGTTAGGGCACCAGCCACCTGCACCAGGGCTAGTGGGTTCAAACCTAGCCAGGGCCTGCTAAACAGCAGTGACAATAATAACAAAAAAATAGCCGGGCATTAGGCTGTGCCTGTGCCTCAGTGGGTAGGGCACCAGCCCCATAAACCAGAGATAGCAGGTTTGAACCCAGCCCCACTAAAATAGCAGTGGCAACTGCAACAAAAAAAAATAGCCAGGCACTGTGGCGGGCGCCTGTAGTCCCAGTTACTCCAGGGGCTGAGGCCATGGCACTCTACTGAGGACAACAGAGTGCTCCTCTGTCTCAAAAAAAAAAATAGCCAGGCACTGTGGTAAGCATCTGTAGCCCCAGCTACTTGGGAGGCTGAGGCAAGAGAATCACTCACACCCAGAGTATGAGGTTGCTGTGAGCTATGATACCACAGCACTCTACCAAGGGCAACATCATGAGACTCTGTCTCAAAAAAATAAAATGAAGACTTCAAGTCCTATCTTAAGATAGAAGTACTAAAAATGTTGAAAGATGTGGAAATAAAGGCAGCAAGGATAGGTAATTCTTTTTACAATTTGGTGGTGGCCATGCACTGTGGCACACACCTGTAGTCCCAAGCATTCAGGAAACTGACATGGGAAGATTGCTTGAGCCCAGCAACGTCAGTCCCCCTCGAGCCATGTAACAAGACCCTGTCTTTATTTAAAATAAATAAATGAAGCTGGGGGTGGTGGTTTACACCTATAATCCCAGCACTACAGGAGGCTGAGGAGGGAGAATTGCTTGAGCTAAGCAGTTCAAGACTCGTCTGAGGGAGAGTGAGACCCCCAGCTCGTGAATAAAATGAAAAATCCAGCTGGGCATCATGGTGAGTGCCTGTAATCCCAGCTGCTTCAGGAGGCTGAGGCAGCAGGTTGCCCACAGCCCGAGTCTGAGACTGCAATGAGCTATGACATGATGCCACTGTGCTCACTCTGCTCAGAGCACAGTGTGGGACTCTGTCTCAACAGAAAAACTCGGCCAGGCACGGTGGCTCATACCTGTAATCCTAGCAGTCTGAGAGGCCCAGGCAGCTGGATTGCCTAAACTTGCAGGTTGGAGACCAGCCCGAACCAGAGTGAGACCCCGTCTCTAAAACCTAGCCAGACATTGTGGTGCCTGTAGTCCCAGCTACTCAGGAGGCTGAGGTGAGAGAATCCCTTGAGCCCAAGAGTCTTAAAAACAAAAATAAATAAAGGCTAAGACAATTGAAATATCACATACAACTGATGTTGGGTGTTCTGCTTTATCAATATCAGATGTAATTGGATAAAATTTTACTTATAATTTATTCCAATTTATTCTATCTCTACCATGTCCATTTAGTACTTATGCGTGCACATCTATTATAATATTATAATTAAGGTAATATAAATATAATAAACATTTGACAAAATACTGTTCAATGGTTTCAATTGCAGTTTTTTCTAAAAAAGTTACTCAGGGCACCATTTATACATATACACATTTTGTAGGTAGGAAAACACACACACAAAGAATTTAACTTATTTAAGGTCAAGAATATAATCCAGGCGAGGCACAGTGGTTCACACCTGTAATCATAAAACTCTGGGAGGCCGAGGTGGGTGGATTACCTGAGCTCACAGGTCTGAGACCAACCTGAGCCAAACTGAGAACCCATCTCTAAAAATAGCCAGGTGCTATGGTAGGCGCCTGTAGCTACTTGGGAGGCTGAGGCAGGAGAATTGCTTGAGCCCAAGAGTTTGAGATTGCTATGAGCTGTAATGCCACAGCACTCTACCAAGGGTGACATAGTGAGACTGTCTCAAAAACCAAACAAACAAAAAAGAATATAATCCACAGGAATAGCAAATAAGGTCATTCCTGAAAATTTTCTGTAGCCTTGGGTGGCACCTGTGGCTCAGAGGAGTGAGATGCCAGTCCCATATACCAGAGGTGGGGGGTTCAAAACCGGCCCCAGCCAAAAACTTTCTATAGCCTTAAATATAACAGGAATTATCAGGCCACTGCCATTGTGAATGCATTTCATCAGGTGCCACAAGTTTTCCTATTCCTACATTGGACATCAACCAAAATTACTCAGCAGCAAATTTCTTTATTTTTATTTTTATTTATTTATTTATTTTAGAGACAGAGTCTCACTTTATCGCCCTGGGTAGAGTGCCGTGGCATCACGCAACCCACAGCAACCTCCAGCTCCTGGGCTTAGGCAATTCTTTTGCCTCAGCCTCCCGAGTAGCTGGGACTACAGGTGCCCGCCACAATGCCTGGCTATCTTTTTGTTGCAGTTTGGCTGGGACTGGGTTCAAACTCGCCACCCTCAGTATAGGGACGGGCACCCTGCCCACTGAACCACAGGTGTCGCCCCAAGCAGCAAATTTCTTTGCAGAAGGAAATCTGTCTGATTTTTCCCAAAATGTCCTAAATAAGAAAATAAAATAGGCTCGGTGCCTGTGGCTCAAGTGGCTAAGGTGCCAGCCACACACACCTAAGGTGGCGGGTTCAAGTCCAGCCCAGGCCCGCCAAACAACAATGACGGCTGTAACCAAAAATAGCTGGGCATTGTGGCAGATGCCTATAGTCCCAGCTACTTGGGAGGCTGAGGCAGGAGACTTGCTTGAGCCCAGGAGTTGGAGGTTGCTGTGAGCTGCGATGCCACAGCCCTCTACTCATGGGGACATCTTGAGGCTCTGTCTCAAAAAAAAAAAGAAAAGAAGCAGAATTAACGCCATGTTAGGCTAGGGCAAATTTATATTTCTGACAACTATAGATTATTCAGTAATATCTCTCAGCATGCCAGGAAGCAGAGAGCATGGAGAGCTAATAAAAGTAATGAAGTCTTTGTAGTATGTGAATTCACTGCTATTAAATCTCTTCTGAGAAAGGGGATGAGCCTGCCAAGTTTGTTGGGAGGACAACTAAATTTGTAGGCTGTTGAAGTGAAAATAAGTAGTACCATATGGCTACCATGGCTGAAAGAAATAACGGGTGTTAGTGCTCAGAATCCTAAGACTTGATCTAGCCTTCAACTTCACCGAGAAGCAATGATGGCATAAAACTGGATCTATCACATTTGTACTTGTCAGCAAAATCTACAGATAAAATCATAGCTTTATAATAATCCAAAGGTTGAATGTATCATGTGCTGTCGCTATTGAGGAGCTGATAGAATACGGCTACAAAATGTAAACTTCGTATGTTTCATCGGATGACTGTTCATCATTTCCCAACTGCTTCAGGAGTTGAAAGCCCGTCTGCGGCGTCACAGTTATCCAGAATCTCTGAGAAGTCCTGATGAGGTTCTGCTACCCAGGTACGTCTCTCAGGTTGTGTGTCAGCCAAGGATGAAGCAGGAAACAGCCCACTAGTGCATTACCCCGTGACGCATTGACCATCCCTGGGACTATGTTGAAGAGAGAAGTTACTGGAACCTGGAGATGGAAAAGGCTATGCAGAAAAGATCACCCTGCAGGGAGCTGTAACTTTCAGAAGAGCACAGTTACAGGGGGAGAGAGAGATGGAGGAACCATGCCCCAGCCTCTCTTCCCACTACTCTCCACCAGGTGCCGCCCATTGACCGACCCCAACCAGCAGCCAGGGGCAGGGGGGCCTTGGAAGCAGCCTCCTGGGGGTCCTGAAAGGTGGATGAAATAGATGGGCTAAAGAGTGGATCTGAAGGGGCAAAGGGAAGATACCCAACAGAAGTGGGAAGACAGGGTTACTGCCTTAATAACCTCTAATTTTGCCTAAGTCTTTATTTCATTGGTAATTCCCTAGATGACATCAACTCTTTGTTTCATCTCTAGCAGAAATAGTTCTCCTATAAGAGTGGGCGAAAGACATTAAAACCCAAACTTACCTCTGGCGATGGGCACACTAAAAGCCCCAACTTAAGCATCGTAAGAGATAGCCATGTAACAAAAACATTTGCACTCCCTAAGATTTTAAAATGAAGGGAAAAAATCCCAATAGTCAAATTCCTTAAGCATTTGCAGGTAACATAATTTCCTGCTTCCTCACAAAAAAAAAAAAAAAAGAAAGAAAGAA
Source organism: Galago senegalensis (assembly GCA_963575145.1). NCBI lineage: Eukaryota > Metazoa > Chordata > Mammalia > Primates > Galagidae > Galago > Galago senegalensis. Next base: position 9,626 of record CAUYTI010069519.1, on the reverse strand, counting down.
AAAATTCACACTTAAATCCCCAAGAGATATTTATTCTTGTCCAACAAAGCACGCTTGTTGTTGAGTGGGGATGTTCTTTAAAGAGAATACAATTAAAGCTTTCAGTTTTTTCCTTTTACAAACCAGGTGAGCTATGTACTTACTCTGCACCATGACAGTGTTTTGGCTGTATGTGAGCCCTGGAAATATTGATCAGTTAAAAATATTCGGACGCTTGCATCTCTTGAATTTGCTTACTGCAGCCCTTCTTCCTGGTCGGCCAAGAGAGCAACAGCAATTTTGTTATCATGATAAATGACCCTCCCTGGTAGGTCACTCTTTTTTACCTAAAGTCACAATTTGCTTCTTCCTTTAGGTCACAACCTGATTTTTCAGGGTGACAGATTTATTGCTTGCTTTGTGCTCCAAAAAACAAATAGCCAGCATTGCTCAAAATGTTTTGTCCTGTCACAAAAACTCTGGATAATTCCCAGTGGGAATGAGACTTAGCATGTAGATTCCTGTTTGAATATTTCCACATTTCTCTGGATCAGAGCTGGGAGGATGGTAGTTAGGTTTAAGTCACGCTGCTGAGTTTAAGCAATTGATGAGCCAGTATTTATTTGTTGGCGTAATCTTGAGGGATCTTTTCGTCTTTTAAGAAAACTCTAAACAGCTCAAAAAACAGAGTAAATAGCTACTCTGACTTCAAAAGCAAGCCTTTCTCACTGCTGGCACACTTTCTTCAGCCGCAACAAAAGCACAAGTCCAGTTGGTGCCCTACCGCTCATGCCTGTAATCCCAGCACTTTGGGAGGCTGAGGCACAAGGATCACCTTGAAACCAGGAGTTCAAAGCCAGCCTGAACAACATAACAAGACCCTCATCTCCCCTCCCCCGAAAAAATGTTTAAATTAGCCCAGCATGGCAGTATATGCTACAGTCCCAGCAATTTGGGAGGCTAAGGCAGAAGGATCACTTGTGCCCAGGAGTTTGAAGTTATAATGAGTTAGGATTGTGCCACTGCACTACAGCCTGGGTGACAAAGTGAGACTTTGTTTCAAAAAGAAAATAGTTAAAAATAAAAATAAATTGAAATGTGCCCTTGGGGCTGGAGTGAGGTGGCTAATGCCTGTAATCCTAGCACACCAGGAGCCCAGGTGGGTGGATCACCTGAGCTCACAAGTTCAAGACCAGCCTGAGCCAGAGTGAGACCTCATCTCTAAAAATAGCCAGCCATTGTGGCCAGCACCTATAAGTCCCAGCTACTTGGGAGGCTGAGGGAAGAGAATCGCTTGAGCCCAAGAGTTTGAGATTGATGTGAACTATGATTCCACAGAACTCCACCCAGGGGGAAAAAGTGAGACTCTGTCTCAAAAAAAAAAAAAAAAAATTTTTTTTTTAAATGTATTCTCAGGCTGCCCTCAGTGGCTCACACCTGTAATCCTAGCACTCTAGGAGGCTGAGGTAGGCTGATCCCTTGAGCTCCAGAGTTCGAGACTAGCCTGAGTAAAAGTGAGATCTCATCTCTAAATTGCCAGGCATTGTGGGGACACAATGCTCAGGAGGCTGGTCCCAGCTGCTCAGGAGGCTGAGGCAGGAAGATCACTTGAGCCCAGTTTGAGGTTGCTGTAAGCTATGACACCACAGCACTCAGCCCAGGGTGACAGTCTGCTCTCTACAAACAGAGTTTTGTTATTTATTCACTGCTGTCTGTGCAGAACCTAGAACAATACCTAATAATCGAGACAGTCAGACTATGTTGTATTGCCAATGTGTAGCATGCACATAGTAGGCACTCAACAAATATTTGTTTAGTGAATATTATAAACGTTGAATAGTGCAGCAACAAAGCTTTCAACATTATCTCTGCTTCTACCATGGGTAACTCAAACCCACATTGAAAGAACATTATTATTGTGATAGAACAATCGCCATTTTTAATAATGGCATACATCTGAGCCTATACCCAAATAAAGACAGCCCCTATCTTCAGAATATTTTCCAATTTCAGATTACAAGAAAGGCACATTTATTCCCTGTGAAAAAATAATGAAACAAGCAGAGCACAGTGGCTCACATTGGTAATTCTAGCACTTTAGGAGGCTGAGGTAAGAGGATCACTTAATACTAACCAGAAGTTCAAGACCAGCCTAGGCAACATAGCAAGACTCCATCTTTACACACACATAAAAAGTAAAAATTAGCTGGGCATGTGGTACATGCCTATAGTCCTAGCTACTTGGTAGTCTGAGATAGGTGGTTGCCTCAAACCCAAGAGTTTAAGATTACAGTGAGCTATGAATATCCCTGCACTTCAGACTGGCCAACAGAGACACTATCTCTAAAAAATAAAATAAAATAGCTAAACAGATCATTACACGTAGGCAAGTATGACACAGTCTGAATGTTTCTGAGGTAAACCAGAGGATATAGCTTCAAGACGATAAGAAAACCAGATAAACACCTCCTTACAGAGTTTTCAGTGTGGGTCTGAGTGACCTACAGAGGAAGCAGAGGTAAAGGCTTTGCTGCACGAGTAGCATCTGTATGGATGCAGCCACGGCCTTTGATTCTTAGGCATAAATTCTAATGAATAGCTCCACAGTAAAATAATACTCTGATCGTAACCTACATTCCAGAGTAGAAGAAAATCCAGACTCTCCCTCTTGGGGCTTCTCCTAGATTATTCCCAAACTCCGGTGGCTTATTGATCTGCAGGGGAGTGGGCAGTCAGTAAGGTGCCGGAAGGGCTATTCCTGCATCTGTGCACCTGTCCAGTGCACGGTTCTAGCTCCATCAATCGCACATCCATCCCACGCAGGCTCCAGTCAACTCCAGGGCACCATAGCAAGATATGTCCTGTAGTCCAGCCTTTGTGAATCAAAAGCACTGTTCTGTTTTTCTTCCCAAAGGTCAGAACCATCCTTTTGACCACAGCTACGCAGGGCTTTCCCCTCTTCCCTTGTTTAGACAATATTGGTTGACCATCTCTGGGAAGTTCAGACCTAGAAACACAAACCACGTACTACATTCCTGCTCACCTCACCTGGCGCGCCACCCATCCACCCATTACACACATACACACTTTCCAGTTGACAAGATTTCTTTATTTCTATATCCCAAAACCTTTTGCTTCCTTGGCAACAGTGGCCTAATGCATCTTGACTTCCCTGTTTACTCTCAGGAAGTAATGCTTTCTTGTCGCTGTGTTAATTTACAACCTACTCTGCTACCCTCACCTCCCAGCTCATCCTTTCTGTTGGCAGAACTCAGTGCCTCGCAACTGTGGGGCTGAGGAACCTACTTCCCTCCTGGCTTTCAGCCAGGGGCCACCCTCAGCTGCTAGAAGCGGCCTATATTTCCTGCCAGGTGGCTCCTTCATCTTCAGGCCACCAACAATACATGGAATCATTCTCAAGTTTTCTATTTCAGTAAACAACAACCAGCCACAGTTGCCCAAGCCAAAAATCTGGCCATTTTGCTCCCCCTTCCCTTGCCCTTACTCTCCAAGTGTGTCCAAGTTTCTCCCCATGACATCTATCAAATTCTCCACTTAGACTTACCCCAGCGGCCACTACTCTAGTCCGATCTGATATCATCTGTCACTCCATATTTCGCACCAGCTTTTTAACTACTACCTTCCCACAACCCATACTTCGTATTAAATCCAGTATAGTTTTTCTTAGAGACAGATTCTCACTATGTCACCCTTGGTAGAGTGTCGTGGCATCACAGCTCACAGCAACCTCAAACTCTTGGCCTTACGTGATTTTCTTGCCTCACCCTTCCATGTAGTGAGGATTATAGGAGTCCACCACAATGCCCAGCTAATTTTAGAGATGGGGGTCTTGGACTCAGAGCCTATAGCACAGTGGTTACAGTACCAGCCACATACACCAAGGCTGATGGGTTTGATCCCAACCCAGGCCAGCTAAACAACAATGACAACTGTAACAAAAGATAGCCGGGTGTTGTGACGGGCACCCAGCTACTTGGGAGGCTGAGGCAAGAGAATTGCTTCAGCCCTAAGAGTGAGCTATGAGCTGTGACACCATGGTATTCTACCAAGGATGACATAGTAGGACTGTCTCAAAAAAATAAAGAAAAAAAAGAAAGAGATGGGGTCTCGCTCTGGGTCAGGCTGGTCTCCAACTCCTGAGCTCAGGCAATCCACCCAGCTTGGCCTCCCAGAATGCTAGGATTATAGGCGTGAGCCACCTCTCCTGGCCTCAGTATGGTTCTTCTAAATCACAGGTTTGATCTGAGTTTTTCCCTCATGCTATCATGTCTAAGATAATTTTTTAAACTGTCATTTTGATTCTTTGCCATCCACAGTATAAAAAGATCAAGCTTCTTAAGTAGTTCACAAATGATGTTCTGAATCTGGGCCCTAATTTATCTGATTTCATCCTTTGCTCCTGCCTCAGCCCTATCCTCAATACAGAGCGGAAGAAAATCTGGAATCTTCTGCTTAGGGATCATTAGCTCACCTGCAGCTAGGCTCTAGGGTAATAAATTTTGAAAAAGAATACTTAAGATATTTTCAAAAATTTAGTCATATTATTATTTTATTTGTTTATTTAATTTTAAGACAGAGTCATAGTCACCCCCAGTAGAGTGCTATGGCGTCATAGCTCACAGCAACCTCAAATTCTTAGGCTCAAGAGATTCTCTTGCCTCAGCCTCCCAAGTAGCCTGGACTATAGGCACCATAATGCCTGGCTATTTTTTAGAGGGTCTCACGCTTGCTCAGGCTGGTCTTGAACTCCTAAGCTCAAGCATTCCAACTGCCTCAGCCTCCTAGAGTGAGAGGATTACAGGGGTGAGCCACAGCACCTGGCCTCGAGTCATATTATGTTGTTTTTTGGGGGTTTTTTTTGAGACAGAGTTTCATGATGTTGCCATTGGTAGAGTGCTATGGTGTCACTGCTCACAGCAACTCTCGGGCTCAAGCGATTCTCTTGCCTCAGCCTCCCAAGTAGCTGAGACTACAGACACACTTCACAACACCCAGCTATTTTTTGTTGCAGTTGTCATTGTTGTTTTAGCTGGCCCAGGCTGGGTTCGAACCCACCAGCCTCAGTGTATGTGGCTGGCACTGTAACCACTGTGCTGTGGGCACCACCAAGTCATATTACTTTAAAATCGTTTTTGGTACATGTGTAGGATGTCATGTCTTTTTTCATTTTACATGAAGTAATATATAAATTTTTATAATTTCTGAATAGGTCATTTTTTTACCTAATATTTATGTTTTTAACAACTTGTATAAAAATGGTATCAGGTAAATTGTTGTCATCATATGATCTAATTGAACTCATACAAACCAGACTATGAAAAACATGAACCATTTAATGGTGATAGTTTGATAAATTGAGTAGAATAAACAAATTCCATAAGATCTAATCAGAAAAAATAAAGCTTGAATTTTTGCTTTCAATGTTTCACATAAATATTTGACATGTTAACTACGACTTTGTTGTTGTTGTTTTAATTTTTTGAGACAGGACTCACTGTGTTGCCCAGGCTGGTCTTAAATTCCTGTGCTCAAGTGATCTCAGCCTCCCTAGTAGTTGGGTGTTTTCTTTCTTGTCTTTTTCTTTCTTTTTTTTTTTTGTTGCAGTTTGGCCAGGGCCAGTTTTGAACCCACCACCCTCAGTATATGGGGCCAGCACCCTACTCACTGAGCCACAGGGGAATAGCCACAAACATCTCAGGAAAAAGTATTCTATCTAGGTAAAACAAATTGTTTCATGAGGGCTACCTTAGAAGATCTCATTTTAAATGTTCTGTATGGAAACACTATACTCATATTACATTAGTAATTCCCCTGAACTTTATGGAGCAAAATAGTTTAACATACCAAGAACTTTATTTCCAATCATTAAATATTTTGCTTTCTCCTTCCTAAGTAATCTTTGTAATTTGTTCAGTCATTTTTTGAAATTTTCAATTCTCAGCTGGGAGCAGTGGCTCATACCTATAATCCTAGCACTCTAGGAGGCCAAAGTGGGAGGATCCCTTGAACTCAGGAGTTCAAAAGCAGCCTGATCAAGAGTGAGATACTGGGCTTGGTGCCTGTGGCTCAAGTGACTAAGGCGCCAGCCACATACACCTAAGGTGGCGGGTTCAAATCCAGCCCAGCCCCGCCAAAACAATGAGGGCTGCAACAAAAAAAAAAAAAAAAAATAGCCGGGCATTGTGGCAGGTGCCTGTGGTCCCAGCTACTTGGGAGGCTGAGGCAGGAGACTCTCTTGAGCCCAGGAGTTGGAAGTTGCTGTGAGCTGTGATGCTACAGCACTCTCCCCAGGGGGACAGCATGAGGCTCTGTCTCAAAAAAAAAAAAAAAAGTGAGATACTATCTATACTAAAAATAGAAAACTTGGCTTGGCTTCTGTAGCTCAGTGAGTAGGGTGCCGGCCATATACACTGAAACTGGTGGGTTCAAGCCCAGCCCAAGCCTGCTAAAACAATGACAACTGCAACCAAAAAATAGCCGGATGTTGTGGCAGCCGCCTGTAGTCTCAGCTGAGGAAGGCTGAGGCAAGAGAATCGCTTAAACCCAAGAGTTTGAGGTTACTGTGATCTGTGACTCCATGGCACTCTATCAAGGGTGACATGGTGAGATGGTGAAACTATGTAAAAAAAAAAAAAAACTTAGCCTGGCATTTTGGCTGGGGCTTGTAGTCTCAGCTATCAGGGAGGCTAAGGCAGGAGGATTCCAAAAGGTTTCTGTAGCTTTTCTCCTTACAACTAGCACCCACAGGAGGTAAATAAAATAAATCAGTGTGTTTTGGTCACACAGGAGGATACAGAAAGCACAGTTGAATTCTTTAATTTAGGGCAGTGCTGTGGCTTAGTGGGTAGGGCGCTGGCCCCATATACTGAGGATGGCAGGTTTGAACCCTGCCCGGCCAAACAGCTACTTAGGAGGCTAAGGCAAGAGAATTGCCTAAGCCCAGGAGTTGGAGGTTACCGTGAGCTGTGATGCCACAGCACTCTACCAAGGGCGATAAAGTGAGACTCAAAAAAAAAAAAAATTTAATTTATTCAACAAAACTTTGAGTATTTACTATGTACCAGACATTGTTCCAGGCACTGGGGATACACCACCTAATAAAATTGTTAAAAATCTCATTCTTGTGGCCCTTACAATGTAATAGAAAAAAGATAGACCAAAACATAATGCAAAGGAAAATGCTATGGTTTGTTTGACAATAACAAGTGCTGAAAGGCAAAACAGCACATGGTAAAGGGGATTGGGAGTCGGGGGTGGGCTGCAAGTTTAAACACGGTGGTCAGGGCGATGCCTATAGCTCAGAGGGGAGGGCGCTGACCACATACACCACGGCCAGCAGGTTCAAACCCAGCCTGGGCCAGTTAAAACAACAATGACACTTGCAACCAGAAAAAAAAAAAATAGCTGGGCATTGAGGCAGGCACCTGTAGTCCCAGCTACTTGGGAGGCTGAGGCCAGAAAATTCCTTGAGCCCAAGAGTTTGAGGTTGTTGTGATCTGTGATGCCACAGCACTCTACCCAGGGCAACAGCTTGAGACTCTGTCTCAAATAAATAAATAAGGTGGTCAACGATCACCTCCTTGAAAAGGTGCCATTTGAGCAAAGACTTAACACTGAAGTGAAAGAGCAAGCCTGTACAATTACCTAGGCAGAGCATAGTTAACAGAAGGAGCATGCCCAACCCAAGAACAGCCAAGGGGCCAGACTGAAAAAGAGGCAAAAGAATAGGGGTGAGGCCAGAGAGTTGACAGTAGGATGGAGAAGGGGCACAGATCACTTAGGGCCCTGGGGACATGGACCATTGTGGGAGTTTTTACCGTTTACTTGGTGAAATGGGAGACCCTGTTGCATAAGAGAATGATGTGCTCCTTCAGATATGGAGATGCAGATATACAGATGTGTATTTAAGAATCACCTGGTTATTTTCCTGAGAGTAAGCTAGATAAGACCAGTTAGGTAAGTGTTATAAAGACCCAGATGGAAAATGATGGTGGCTTGGACCAGAGTACAAGGTAAGTGATGAGATTCTGGATGTCTTTTGAAAATGGAGCCATGAGGATTTCCTGACCAATTGATATGAGTTATGAAAGGAAGGAGCCAAGGATGTCTCCAAGGCTTGTGACCTGAGCAACTGAATATGTTGTATTTTTTTTTTTTTTTTTGAGATGGAGTCTCTAGCTGTTACCCTTCGGTAGAGTGTGTGGCATCACAGCTCATGGCAACCTCCAACTCTTGGGCTCAAGTGATTCTCTTGCCTCAGCCTCCCAAGTAGCTGGGACTACAGGTGCCCACCACCCAGCTATTTTTTTAGAGACAGGGTCTCTCCATTGCTCAGGCTGGTCTTGAACTCGTGAGCTCAAGCAATCCACTTGTCTCAGCCTCCCAGAGTGCTAGGATTACAGGTGTGAGCCACCATGCCCAGTTGAAAATGAGGTTGTCATCAGCCCAAGGGGACAGTGTTGGGGTGAGGGTGCTCCTGATTCAGTTTGGCATGTGAAGTGGGGACTGTCTAGTGGACAGGCAAATGGAGAAGCTGAGTAGGAATTCTGAAGTACAGGGAGGAGTTGGTAAATCTCCACCATTGCCCCAGGCGGTAAGAGGCCACCAAAAAGTTATGTTTTGTTGCTTCTCTTATATATGAAATTAAACATAAATAATTCCTGATTAAAAAAAAAGAGAGAAGAGCTCATATGAAACTTGTAAAATGGTGAAAAATGCAGATGAACAATTAAAATTGTGAACATTATGAGACATCAGCAAAATTCTACCAGTGCTCAGAATAGCTACCTCTGTCAAGGAGGACACAGGTGAGTTTTAGTATTTGGAGAATGAGTAAGATTCCTGGGTGAAGAAGGGAGAGCCAGGAGTTTGAAACTGATATTTTAAGACCCATGTTCCTGGCGGGGCATGGTGGCTCAAGCCTGTTGTCCCAGCGCTGTGGGAGGCCAAGGTGGGTGGATCGCTTGAGCTCAACTGAGTTCCAGACCAGTGAGACCCCGTCTCTACAAAAAAAAAGCCGGGCATTGTGGTGGGTGCCTGTAATCCCAGCTACTTGGGAGGCAAAGGGCAAGGGAATCACTAAAAGGAAGAAAGAAAAAAATATATATATTATAAAAAAAAAAAAAAAAACCCAGCAGCGCCTGTGGCTCAAAGGAGTAGGGCGCTGGTCCCATATGCCGGAGATGGTGGGTTCAGACCCAGCCCCAGCCAAAAACTGCAAAAAAAAAACAAAAAAAAACAAAAAACCATGTTCTTGGTGCTCCACTACTTGCTTTTTGTTGTTATTGTTTAATTTTTTTGATATAACCCTGATGAGTTTTTTGTTTGTTTTTTATTAAATCATAGCCATGTACATTAATGCAATCATGGGGTACAATGTACTGGTTTTATATACAATTTGAAATATTTTCATCAAACTGGTTAACATAGCCTTCACAGCATTTTCTTAGTTATTGTGTTAAGACGTTTATAGTCTATACTTAGTAAATTTCACATGTACCCTTGTAAGATGCACCATAGGTGTGGTCCCACCAATTACCCTTCCTCCACCCCCCAACCCCCTCCCTATTGTTACTGAGACAGAATCTCCCTGTTGCCCAGGTGTGCGCCACCATCACCACTATGCC
>CAUYTI010069518.1:0-19903 GCA_963575145.1 Galago senegalensis | reverse complement strand
CCCCCTGGGTAGAGTGCCGTGGCATTACAGCTCACAGCAACCTCCAACTCCTGGGCTCAAGCGAGTCTCTTGCCTCCGCCTCCCAAGTAGCTGGGACCACAGGCGCCCGCCACAACACCTGGCCATTTTTTGGTTGCAGCCGTCACTGTTGTTTGGCGGGTTCGGGCTGGGGATTCGAACCCGCCACCTTAGGTGTACGTGGCTGGCGCCTTAGCCGGTTGAGCTATAGGTGCCGAGCCTCCTCTTTAAATGTTAAGGAGCTCATCAGTGATGCTGCTTGGGCTTTACTTTGGGTAAGAAATCTGGTTACTAGTTCAAATTCTTGTTATAAGTCTCTTTAATGATAATTTATTACAGTTTTTGCAAAAGTCAAACTCCTTTCCAGTAAGGAAATAAGGAATTTAACATAAAACATAGTTGTTAACCACTGGGCCCAGTGGCTCATGCCTATAATCCTAGCACTCAGGGAAGCTAAGGCAGGAGGATCCCTTGAGCTCAGGAATTCCAGACTAGCCTAAGCAAGAGCTCAAGACCTATCTTTACTAAAAACAGAAAAATTAGCCAGGACTTGTGGTCTTTACTAAAAAAGACTGAGGCAGGAGGATGGTGTGAGCCTAGGAGTTTGAGGTTGCTGTGAGGTAGGCGGGGGCCACTGCACGCTAGCCTGGGGTAAAAGAGTGAGATATTGCCTCAAAAAAAAAGGAAACCCTAAAAAAGCAAGCAAACAAACAAAACATAGTTGTTAATTAACCAAGTCAAGTTTTGTATCTTGGATTCTGAAAAGTTGTATTTTAATATATTTATTAAACTCTAACTATACTATAATTCAGAAAAAGAACCCAGTAATCAGACTAATGTGAGTGGTCAGAATCATGATGTGGGCATGCGTGCAGTGGTTCACTACTAAGAGAAGTAAACATGTGTGCTCTTAGTATTAAACCACTGCACACACAGATGCTTACACACTGAGCAAGTTCTTGCCTCTTACGACCATGAAATCTGTGAACCACAAAGGTGACATGGTTGTTCAAAAAAACCTCAGGTCTATGATAAATGAATTGGGGCTGAATACAGATGTTCCTCAGCTTATGATGGGGTTACCTCCCAGCAACCCATTATAAATTGAAAATATTTTTTTGAGACAGAGCCTCAAGCTGTCCCCCTGGATAGAGTCCGTGGCATCACAGCTCACAGCAACCTCAACTCCTGGGCTCAAGCAATTCTCCTGCCTCAGCCTCCCAAGTAGCTGGGACCACAGGTGCCCGCCACAGCACCTGGCTATTTTTTTGGTTGCAGCCATCACTGCTGTTTAGTGGGCCTGGGCTAGATTCGAACCTGCCACCTTAGGTGTATGTGGCTGGCACCTTAGCCACTTGAGCCACAGGCGCTGAGCCAAATTGAAAATATCTTAAGGCCAAAATACATTTAATACTTTTTTTTTTTTTTTGAGATAGTCTCACTCTGTTGCCCTTGGTAGACGGCAATGACATCACAGCTCATAGCAACCTTAAACTCTTGAGGCTCAAAAGATCCTCTTGCCTCAGCCACCCAAGTAGCTGGGACTATAGGTGCCTTTGCTCAGGCTGGTCTTAAACTTCTGAGGTCAGGCAATCCACTTGCCTTGGCCTCCTAGAGTGCTAGGATTACAGGCGTGAGCCTGTGCCTGGCCCTACATTTAAATATTTAATCTATTGAACATTATAGTTTAGCTAGCCTATCCCACCTTAAACATGCTCAATCAAATTAGCTTGTAGTTAGACAAAGTAATCTATCACAAAACCTATTTTATAATAAAGTTCATGTAATTTATTGAGTCCTATGTTGAAAAGTGAAAAACAGGCTTGGCACCCATAGCACAGTGGTTATGGCGTCAGCCACATGCACTGAGGGTAGAAGGTTCAAACCTGGCCCAGGCCAGCTAAACAACTGCAACAAAAAAATAGCTGGGTGTTGTGGCGGGTGCCTATAGTCCCAGCTACTTGGGAGGCTAAGGCAAGAGAATTGCTTAAGCCCAAGAGTTTGAGGTTGCTATGAGCTGTGACACCATAGAACTCTACTAAGGGCGACATGGTGAGACTCTGTCTCAAAACAAACAAACAAAAAAAAAAGTGAAAAACAGAATAGTTCTATGGGAACTGGAAATACATGCATGTAACTTTTATACCAACACAAAGTTGAAAAATCATTAAGTGGAACTGTCTCTACTTTGTTTCTGTAACACTTGCTAGTTCAGAGAAACTCCAAGTGTACATGAGAAATGAATTGTAACAAGATACTACTGTTGTGTTCCTAAACTAGAGTAGTTGCTTCTTGCAATAAATAATAGCTACCTTTCAGTTATAGAATGGTATCAACCCAGGTGGTGCCTGTGGCTCAGTGAGTAGGGCGCCTGCCCCATATACCAAGGGTGGCGGGTTCAAACTTGGCCCTGGCCAAAGTGCAACAAAAAAATAGGTGTTGTGGTGGGCACCTGTAGTCCCAGCTACTTGGGAGGCTGAGGCAAGAGAATCGCCCAAGCCCAGGAGCTGGAGGTTGCTCTGAGCTGTGTGATGCCATGGCACTCTAGTGTGGGTGATAAAGTGAAACTCTGCCTCTACAAAAACAAAAACAAAAACAAAAAAACCCAGAATAGTATCAACCCATTTTCTAAACTTAATACTGGGTAGGTGCAGTGGCTCACACCTAGAATCCTAGTACTCTGGGAGGCTTAGGCAGGTGGATAGCTTGAGCTCACGAGTTCAAGACCAGCCTGAGCAAAAGCGAGACCCTGTCTCTACTAAAAACAGAAAAACTGAGGCAACTGGGTGGTGCCTGTAGCTTAGTGGATAGGGCGCGGGCCCCATATACGGAGGGTGGTGGGTTTGAACCCGGCCTAGGCCAAACTGCAAACAAAAAAAAATGGCTCGGTTTCATGGTGGGCACCTGTAGTCCCAGCTACTCGGGAGACTGAGGCAAGAGAATTGCCTAAGCCCAGGAGTTGGAGGTTGCTGAGAGCTGTGATGTCACAGCACTCTACCAAGGGTGATAAAGTGAGACTCTATCTAAGGAAAAAAAAAAAAGAAAAACTGAGGCAAGAGGATCACTTGAGCCCAAGAATTAGAGGTTACTATGAGCTATGATGCCATGGTATTCTACCCAGGGCAACAGCTTTAGACTCTGTCTCTAAAAAGAAAAAATAATAATAAAATAAAATAAAATAAAGTTAACATATGAGAGGATATCAGGTTATCTTGTATGTATGACTCCTTTTTAGTACAAGTATTTTCCTATCCTGCAGGGTTTTCTTTTTGTTTTGCTTTGTATTCTTTCGGGACTAGAATGAAGATAATCTAAAAGTGACTGAGAGTTTCATTTCTATTAAAGCCACTAACACCATTTGGGTATTGAAGCCTGAAGGAATAGTCCTTCTTAATGGCCAAAGACAGACAAGGGTCACCTAGTTAGGGTTAGAGGTAGAACAAACAGCTTGTGAATGGACAAAATACAGCATAGTCTTTTACATCCATGGAGTCAACCAACTGAGGATTGAAAATATTCTAAACAAAAATACAACAAAAAATACAAATAAAAAGCACAGTATAATTATACAGCATTTACACTGTATTAGGTATTATGAGTAATCTAGAGATTATTTAAAGGATGTGCATAGATTACATGCAAATACCACACCATTTTATATCAGAGAAGTGATGGTATCTAAGGGAAACCTGGAACCAGAGGGACAAATTTAAGACCACATGCTGATAATCTGATCAACCAGAAAGACACATTACAGAATTCCAGGCTTGACAAGTTTAATCATTTCCACAGTTGCAAAGTCTTTTAAGAATAAGATTCTTATACTGACATAACACCATCTGGAGGTTTAAAATAGGAAGATTCAAGCCAAGGTCACTAGAAACATAAAAGCATTTTCTCCTCATTCCTGAGATACAAGTTTGCAAATACTAACAAACTTCATGACTTTTAACTGTCTCTAAGACTTAAGACCTAAAATGGTAGACTGCAACCTCTAAAATTACTTATGGGTGAGGAGAAGTGTTTCTTAAAAGTTGCAGTTTCTTGAACTCCAGTTTCAGTTTCTGAAGCCCAGGCATCTATACCTTTTTTCTTTGTGTTTGAGACAGAGTCTCACTATGTCACCTTGGTAGAGTGCCATGCATCACAAGTCACAACAACCTCAATCTCTTGGGTGTAAGTGATTCTCTTGCCTCAGCCTCCCCAAGTAGCTGGGATTACAGGCACCCACCATAATACCTGGCTATTTTTGATTGCAGTTGTCATTGTTGTTTAGCTGGCCCAGGCTGGGTTCGAACCTGCCAGTCTTGGTGTATGTGGCTGATGCCATAACCCTGTGCTACGGGTGCCGAGCCCAGGCATCTGTACTTTCAACACCCCTCACCAGAGGATGTGGCCAGCTCTCACTGGCCTGAGATGGGTTAGCAGGATAAAATTAAACTCAATTTTGCTTGAGGATACCTCTATACACAAGCCCTTAGGTAATAAACTGCAACCTACTTACTATGTAAACTGAAAGCATAATTTAGGAGTACACTCATGTTCTTTGGAACATTTTTAGTCAACAGCAGATCTCACGTATGATGGTGGTCCCATAATATAATACCTTATTTTTACTGTATCTTATCTATGGTTAGATATACAAATACTTATCACTGTATTACAATTCAGTACAGTAACATGCTGTACAGGTTTGTAGCCTAGGAGCAACAGGATACACCAGCCTAGGTGTGTGATAGGCTATACCATGTAAGTCTGTATAAATACACTCTACAATGGTCGTATGACGTAAGTGCCTATCAACGAAATGGCCTAACCATACCCTTCTCAGAACGTATCCCTGTCAAGGGAAGCATGACTATATACTTTTGTAACAAATAGAGTCTCAAGACAACCATCAGCACTTTGGTCAATCACAGGAGGGTCCAACTGTTCAAACTATGTTCAAACGAAGCAAACGTTGAGCTGTCTCTGTACCTCATTTTTGTTTTCTGTCCATAATACTGTCTGACCATGCAGCAGACTGATGTTCTTTGAACCTGGCTCGGAGGGTGCCCAGTTCTAGAATCATGAATAAAAGCCAATTAAGATCTTCAAACTAAATTTCTTATAATTTTGTTTTTAAAATAATTTCTCATTCCTACTAATCATTCAAAGACCATCCATCTCTGACAAGCAACATGTACAATAAGTTCTATCTATTGGGTCTTTAATTCCTTTCTGTCCCATTGGAGTAAATAACTTAATGGTGAGTAACAAGTGCAATGCTATATACACTGATGGGAAAAATCACACAAAACAGCACCTTTTAAGGATCTAAAGCAGCAAATGAATTTTCTGGAAGGCCTTATGACATTTAAAAAAATTGTTAACTGGTGATAGGGCAAGGGAAATAAAGGTCTGAGAAAATGGGGGATATCCTGTATAAGAGAAAATGGTCATGCCAGACAAAAATAATTCATTAAGTTACATAGTACCTAATTAGTGGCTGACACTGATAGCCAACCTATGGTTGGCCAACATCTCTTTGCTAAGAGGTGGTGATAAGGCAGAAGCAGGCAATTAGACCTTGATTGGCCTTCCTTGCCCCCATTCATTCTGTTAAAAAAATTCCCATGTTAAACAATAAAATGGGCCAACCCCCAAGGCTGCAAATCCACTCTGCTCATTTAGGATTCAAATTTGGCCCTTCAGTCTGTAAACCTGTGACGTCCTTTTCTTCATGGTCCTCCTGACATCCATGGCAAGAACACAAGTGCAGACAGGAGCTCCCATCTTCTCATTTCCTACTGGCTGAGCACTGTTCCTCCTTCTAGAAAGTAGTCTGAGGAATGGCTGGCAGCAAGAGTCTCTAGGGAAGATGGATATCCTGATTTCCTAAGGTGAGTGTCTTCTCCACATCCAGCTGTCAGGATATAGTTGATCAAGAGCTGTATTTCTTCATCAGGGACTACAATCCTCACTGGTCAGCAGGCCTGGACTGCTCCTTGGGAGTTTATGGAGGCCTCTAGAGGTGATGACACCAACATCCAGGTGGCCTGAAACACCAATCATGACATTAAGGGAAATGCTATGCTTAACAAGTCCATAGTTAGGCAGAGAACCCCACTGGAGGAGACCTGGGGGCCTTTCCAACCTGCAAAGCTGGAGGCGTCTCCTAACTCCAATGTAGTTTTCAGCTTTCAGGGCCTCACAGCCAGATAAAGAGACAGAAGTGAAGAATGACTATGCTAACGTGAGATGATTTTGCTCAAAGTACCTTAGGTACTATACCAATTAACTCCTTTTTTAAATAATATACTATCACACTTCCTTTTTTGGCAAATTTTTTTCTCAAGCTTACTCAAACGGAGAACATTTTCAAAATACCATTCTAGGTAGTACTTCCTAAACAAGTCTGAAAAAATTCATCATGATACAGGATTCTTAAAATCTTTCCATTAGAGATTATATTAACATCAGTCTCAGTAAGAATGCTTAATAAAGTTATGGCAATGTTAACCTTAATTTATAGATATTATGATTTTCTTTTTTTGAGATAGAGCCTCAAGCTCACAGCAACCTCCAACTCCTGGGCTCAAGTGAGTGTCCTGCCTCTGCCTCCCAAGTAGTTGGGACTACAAACACCTGCCACAACGCCTGACTATTTTTTGGTTGCAGTCATCATTGTTGTTTGGTGAGCCCAGGCTGGATTCGAACCTGCCAACTCAGGTGTATGTGGCTGGTGCCTTAGCCGCTTGAGCCACAGGTGCTGAGCCAGATATTATGATTCTCACGAAGTTCTAAGGCATTTGATAATATGATTACTTATAAAAGGAACTTTTTTTTTCTTTGAGACAGAGTCTCAAGCTGTCGCCCTGTGTAGAGTGTTGTAGCGTCACAGCTCACAGCAACCTCAAACCCTTGGGCATAAGAGATTCTCTTGCCTCAGCCTCTGAAGTAGCCGGGACCACAGGCGCCTGCCATAACCCCCAGCTATTTTTTCACTGCAGTTGTCGTTGTTTAGCAGGCCTGGGCTGGGCTCAAATCTGCCCCCTTTGGCATATGTCGCTGGCACCCTACTCACTGAGCTACAGGTGCTGAGCCAGGAACTTCTTTTTCTTTGAAAAATTTACAATTAGCCTCAGAATAAACTGATTATTAAGGCTTCTCAGATCAACTCTGGGAAAATTTCTAATCTATTCTCAGTTAAGTGCTGAATTACCATATATAACACCCATACCAGAAATATAAAGGTGGTTTTTTTTTTTTTCCAAGAGAGACAGATCAGAACACAAGACTTTGTGAGTGATTCACTTCCCTTTGAAACAGTGTTCAGCTAAGAAACACATCAGCACCTCGTTCTCCTGCTCTGGTTCAATACTATACCTGGTGCTATTGTTCAAGGATAGGAAATCATGTGAAGTGATTTTAGAGAATTTTAAATTATAAAGACATAGAAACTAGTAAAGTTTTTGGATTTTTCTGGTAGTAATGGGAAGTAACTTGAAACTTTACCTTTCAATTCGTGATAAAACCATAGAAATGTGTGCATATAAAAACTAAAAAGTGTAAGAGATATAATGCCCATCCAGTCAAGGTCTTGATCACAGTCAAACTTATCTTGCTGAACGCTGAAAGCACAACTGTGTTATTCCTGGACAGAAAGCCCTGTCTCTGCATTAAGATGGTGCAGAAATAGCCTTGGTGGATTCCAAAGTATTAACATTTTGTCCATTAATGACTAGCGGGAGAATTATTTATGATTGTAAAGTTGAGAACATGCTAAAATTTGTATTTTGCTTGTTAATTTTCTCTTTCTAAAATAAGCTGTACATCATACTATTCTCTAGTTTAACAAAGAATTAAAATGCCTAAATGGCATTTAGACTGAGCTCCTCAATGAAGCATCAGAGAAGAACACACAAAAAACGCCTTCTTCAGCTTGCTATTTCTAGTCCAAAGCCCCAGTGTCAACGTTGGCTTTAAGACACCAACAAGGAAAGTACCTTAGCTGAACTAAGTAGGCGATGGAAAGCCTGGGACACAGTAATACATAGAATAGATGCTAATGATTTATAGACAAAAGCTTGTTAGTGATCCAAATTATCTTGCTAGTTTTATAGGCAATATGGACTGTCACTGATTCTGATAAACTCTGCAAATACAATCTTTCTAAAGTACTTTAAAAAAACAGAAAATTATAGTATTCTGAATAAAGAAATTAAAAGTTCAGAAATTTTAAGAAAATAACGCAGTTCTTTCTCAGAAAAGAAACTGAGGCACAGACATGTTTTAAAATAGAGAAAAGGGCAACCCACTTACGACACCCTCTGCTGTATAGAAGGATTATCCTTCTCCTCAATAAAACCATTAACTTTTGCTTAAAAAATAAAAATAAGAGAACAAAACTCAGACTCTAAAATCCCTGCCCAAGCAAGTATTCAATATACTCAATTCTACTAAGAAACCCACAGATGAACAAACACATGCCCACACAAGAGAAAAACACAAACTCAAGTTGGGGAAAAGAGAGAGAAGGGGGAGGAAAGAGGGAAGGAGGGAGGAGTGTTCCTGTGCTCTCATCTAACAGGCACAATGTAAGGGTATGCAGCACACCTCCTGGGGAAGGGGCACAAGTACAACTTGCACTTTACCTAACAAATGCAAACAATGTAACCTAAGTGTCTGTACTCTCATGTTAATCTGAAAAGAAAACAAATAAAAAACCAATAAAAATCACCCATAGCACAGGCCACTGAAGCTGGCAGGCTCTGACCTGGCCTGGACCAGCTAAACAATGACAACTGCAACAGAAAAAACAGCTGGGCATTGTGGCAGGCGCCTGTAGTCCCAGGTACTTGGGAGGCTGAGGCAACAGAATCGCTTAAGCCCAGTAGTCTGAGGTTGCTGTGAGCTATCATGCAACAGCACTCTACCGAGGGCAACAGCTTGAGACTTTGACTCAAAAAAAAGAAGAAAAAGAAAAATATAATACACTTAACTGGGGGGAAAAAGGAATCTTTGACATGACAGTTTAAATGAGGAAAGCTTTTGAGACAAAATAGTCATTTATATCTACTCTGTTCCACATAAAATTTTAGGTGGCTAATTAATTTGTATATACACATGTTTAAAAATATAATAGAAGAAAATGTAGTTTTGCAACTATCTAAGCAGCATTAAAGCTGAATAAGGGTCCAACTGACTTGTGTGCAAGTTGTAATAACTACTTGAAAGGTATGTACACTTGAAAGTATACTTAAATAAGTTTTCTTCAACTTTCACTCCCAGTTATGTTTTCTAGATTACAGGTCTAGAATGTCCACTAAATTGCTAACCCTTTAGGAAGGCAGCCTACTGTCTTCACTTTCTCAGAAGGAACAAAACACTCACTCTTCTTGCCATGCTACTGCGGCCATCCACGCCCTCTACCATTATTACAAAGCTCTACGTGGAAGAACATGGGGTGGTGTTACACTGACCCACACCACAGCCTTTTTTTTTAATTTTAATTTTTTTTTTAACTGAGACAGAGTCTCATTTTGTAGCCCTTGGCAGAGTGCTATGGCATCATAACTCACAGTAACCTCAAACTCTTGGGCTCACGCTACCCTCTTGCTTCAATTGTTCATTTTTAGTAGAGATGAGGTCTCACACTTGCTCAGGCTAGTCTCAAACTCTTTTTTTTTTTTTTTTTTTTTTTGAGACAGAGCCTCAAGCTATCCCCCTGGGTAGAGTGCTGTGGCATTACAGCTCACAGCAACCTCCAACTCTTGGGCTCAAGCGAGTCTCTTGCCTCCGCATCCCAAGTAGCTGGGACCACAGGCGCCCGCCACAATGCCCAGCTATTTTTTGGTTGTAGCCGTCATTGTTGTTTGGCGGGTCCGGGCTGGGGATTCGAACCTGCCACCTTAGGTGTATGTGGCTGGCACCTTAGCCAGTTGAGCTATAGGCACTGAGCCTAGTCTCAAACTCTTGAGCTCAAATGATCCCTCCCCCTAAGACTCCCAGTGTTAGTATTATGGCATGAGCCACTACGACTGGCCTTCCCACAAATCTTTAGAAATAGCTCTAACAAAACTATTCCCTTTTTTTATTTTTATTTTTGCAGTTTTTGGCCAGGGCCAGGTTTGAACCTGCCACCTCTGGCATATAGGGCTGGAGCCCTACTCCTTGAGCCGCAGGCGCTGCCCCCTTTCTCCTTTTGTTAAAAGACAGAGTCTCAGGTGGCACCTGTGGCTCAAAGGAGTAGGGTGCCAGCCCCATATGCCAGAGGTGGTGGGTTCAAACCTAGCCCTGGCCAAAAACTGCAAAAAAAAAAAAAAAAAAAAAAAAGACAGAGGCAAACTCTGTTGCCCAGGCAACATGGTGTCAGCCTAGCTCACAGCAACCTCAGACTCCTGGGTTCAAGTCATCCTCCTGCCTCAGACTCCTGAGGAGCTGGGACTACAGGTGCCCACCACAATATCCAGGTAATTTTTCTATTTTTATTGGAGATAAGGTCTTACTCTTTCTCAGGCAGGGCTTGAACTCCTGAGCTCAAGGGATCTTCCTGCCTCAGCCTCCCCTCGTGCTATGATTATAGGCATGAACCACTGCGGATAGCCTTGAAATCTTTTTTTTTTTTTTTTTTTTTGAGACAGTGCCTCAAGCTGTTGTCCTGGCTAGGCATCACAGCACCTCCAACTCCTGGGCTCAAGTAATTCTCCTGCCTCCACCTCCCAAGTAGCTGGGACTACAGGTGCCCACCACAATGCCCGGCTATTTTTTGGTTGCAGTCGTCATTGTTGTTTGGCAGGCTGGGGCTGGATTCGAACCCACCAGCTCAGGTGTACATGGCTGGTGCCTTAGCCGCTTGAGCCACAGGCCCTGAGCCCGGCCTTGAAATTTTCATAGTCATTTCTTTTGACCACACATTAAAATAGAATGAGATTCTGTAATAATGTATTATATAGAGCAGCACTTAGAAAGAATATAGAGACCAAAGTTATCAATTCATACCAGAAATTTATTAATGGTGGGATGTCAAAATTTAACACCTGCAAACTTTTCCTATATAAAAACATAATCAACTATTTTAGGCAGCGCCTGTGGCTCAGTAAGTAGGGCACCGACCCCATATATAGAGGGTGGCAGGTTCAAACCCTACCCCCGGCCAAACTGCAACAAAAAATAGTTGGGCATTGTGGCAAGCACCTGTTGTCCCAGCTACTGGAGAGGTGAAGGCAAGAGAATTGCCTACGTCCAAGAGCTGGAGGTTGCTGTGAGCTGTGATGCCATGACTCTCTACTGAGGGCAACAAAGTGACTTCTAAGGTCAAACTGACCTAAGAAAATAAATAAATAAATAAACATAATCAACTTTTAAGATTCCTCCAAAGACCAATTGTTTCAACATTATGTTAGAAAGGAAGGGGCTATAGTAAATACGTAGTGTATCCTACATAGAGACAAGGGCAGTGGTTACTTTTGTGTCATACTCAATAAAAAAACTTCACTGGGCATAACTTATTTTGTGTGTGTGAGATAGTCCCCCTCTGTTGACCCAGGTAGATACAGTGGCATCATCATAGCTCACTGCAACGTCAAACTTCTGTGTTCAAGAGATCCTCTTGCCTCAGCCTCAAGTAGCTGGGACTACAGGCATGTACCACCATATCCAGCTAATTTTTCAGTTTTTACTAGAGACGGGATCTCACTCTTGTTCAGGCCTGAACTCTTTTTTTTAAATTAAATCATAGCTGTGTACATTAACACAATTATGGGGTACAATATGCTCGTTTTATATACAATTTGAAACCAGTTTCATCAAACTGGTTAACATACCCTTTACCTCATTTTCTTATTGTGTTAAGACATTTATATTCTACATTTAGTAGATTTAACATGTACCCTCGGCCTGAAATTCTTGAGCTCAAAGGATCCATCTGCCTCAGCCTCCCAGAGTGCTAGGATTATAGCCATGAGCCACCATCTACACCTGTGTAACTGTCCTTTTTGAAATGCTACTTCCCTCTTAATGGAATACTTTCTGAAATTGGGTCTAGTATAAAAATCACTACTCATCTGGCCATGAGCTTACACTGCCAACTCCAACACCATGTTTTACAAATACACTTAAGAAGGCAAATGTAACGTTCACGACCGCTATAATAATGGGAAAACAGACATAAAACACAGATGTGTGCGCTTATTCATAAAAGTCAAACTTACAGTCTACTTCTTAGTCAAAACAAAGTAAAAAATGTGAAACATGCTACTGAACTTTCAACATCATTTATTATAATTTTTTTTTTTTTAGACAGGGTAGAGTGCCGTGGTGTCACAGCTCACAGCAATCTCAAACTTTTAGACTTAAGTGATTCTCCTGCCTTTAACTCCCAAGTAACTGGGACTACAGGTGCCTGTCACAACACCCAGCTATATTTTTGTTGTTGCAGTTGTCATTGTTGTTTTAGCTGGCCTAGCCAGGGTTCAAACCCACCACCTAAGATGTATGTGACTGGCGCCCTACCTACTGAGCTATGGGCGCCACCTATTGTAATAATTTTTTAAAGGACGTTCTAAAATATTTATTTTATTTATTTTTGTTTTTTTTGTTGTTGAGACAGAGTCTCAAGCTGTCACCCTGGGTAGAGTGCCATATGTCAAAGCTCACAGCAACCTCCAACTCTTGGGTTCAAGTGATCCTCTTGCCTCAGTTTTCTTATTTTAAGTAGACACATGGTCTCGATTTTGCTCAGGCTGGTCTTGAACTTGTGAGCTCTTGTAATCCACTCACCTTGGCCTCCCAGAGTGCTAGGATTACAGGCGTGAGTCACCACACCCAGCTATTGCAATATTTTTTATGTACACTGCAAGATGCTAGTGTCCTTAAAAAAAAAAAGTAAAAATCGGCCAGGCATGGTGGCTCATGCCTGTAATCCTTCGCATGCTTGGGTGCCAGAGGTGGGTGGATTGCTTGAGCTCATAAGTTCGAGACCAGCCTGAGGAACAGCGAGACTCCCCATCTTTACTAAAAATAGAAAAACTGAGGCAAGAGGATCACTTGAGCCCAAGAGTTGGAGGTTGCTGTGATTTATGACATCACAGCACTCTACCCAGGGTAACAACTTGAGACTCTGTTTCAAAACAAGTGAAAACTGAAATCTTTCTGACATTCTATGACAAGTGAAATTGCCTGTGTGGAACTAAAAGCATAATTTCAAACATCAAAAATATCAAAATATCTGGGAGGTCCAGGCAGGACAGTTTGAGCTCAGAAGTTCAAGGACAGCCTGGACAAGAGTGGCATACTGTCTCTTCTAAAAATAGAAAACATTAAGGGCAGGCACGGTGGCTCACACCTGTCATCCTAGTACTCCAGGAGGCCAAGGCAGGTGGATTGCCTAAGCTCAGGGGCTCGAGGCCACCCTGAAAAAGAGTGTTGTGGCAGGTGCCTGTAGTCCCAGTTACTTGGGAGGCTGAGGAAGGAGAATCACTTGAGCCCAAGAGTTTGAGGTTGCTGTGACCTATGATGCCACAGCACTCTACCCAGGGTGACAAAGTGAAATTCTTGTGTTTAAAAAAAAATTATACACACACACACACATACATATATAGAAACATTAGCCAGGCATTGTGGCAGGCTCCTATAGTCCCAGCTACTTGGGAGGCAGAGGCTGGAGGATCGCGTGAACCCAGGAATTTGAGTTTTCTGTGAGCTAGACTGACACTATAGCATTCTAATCTGGGTAACAGAGTGAAACCCTCATCTTTAAAAATAAAATCAAGGCTCAGTGCCTGTAGCACAGTGGTTACATGCCAGCCACATACACCAAAGTTGGCAAGTTTGAACCTGGTCCAGGCCAGCTAACCAACAATGACAACTACAACAAAAAATAACTGGGTGTTGCGGCAGGCACCTGGAGTCCCGGCTACTTTGGAGGCTGAGGCAAGAGAATCCTTTGAGTCCAAGAGTTTGAGGTTGCTGTGAGCTATGGCCCCACCATGGCACTCTAGGGCAACATAGTGAAAATCTGTCTCAAAAAAAAAAAAATAAAATAAAATAAAGTAAAATAAAAATAAAGCATGGTAATGCCTTCAATGGCTTGCCTGCTATCTTTATAAGGACTTACCTGCCTCGTGAAGGGCAGCACAGTAGTGACATGCTCTGCCATGCCCTGAGTCAGATGTGGATGTGCATTATGCTCAAGTGCTGCACCTCAGTGGAAACTCAGAAGGTCCTTACTTTGCAGATGAGTAAAATAAGTCAGAGAAGCTAAACAATCTGTCTGACATAACAACAGGAATGGGTGCATTAGATCTAGAGCTCAGCTATTTGGTTCCTTTTCCACTGCTCCTATTACTACACTAAGTCTATGCCTCCTGTTATTTATGTATTTATTTTTTTTGAGACAGAGTCTCATTTTGTTGCCCTTGGTAGAGCACTGTGGCATCACAGCTCATAGCAACCTCCAGCTCTTGGGCTTAGGCGATTCTCTTGCCTCAGCCTCCTGACTAGCTGGGACTATAGGTGCCCACCACAATGCCCAGATAATTATTTTTTATATTATGTAGAGATGAGGTCTTGCTAGCATGTTGTCCAAGCTGGTCTTAACTCCTAGCATCAAACATTCCATCTGCCTTATCCTCCAAAGTGCTGAGATTGTATGTGTGAGCCACAGTACTTGGCCCTCTCCTTCCTTTTTATATCAAAATTGTACAATGTGCTATTAATAAAAAAAAAATTACTCTCTGCCAAAAATAATGCCCTGATGATAAGATTTCTTTTCCTTATAAGGTTAACAGTAAGAAAACCCAACTAAATTTTAAGATTTATTCAGCTATGGGCTGAATTGTGTTTCTCCCAAAATTTAAATATTGGGGTTCTAATGCCAGCATCTCAGAATGTGACTACCTTTAGAGATACAACCTGTAAAGATGTGATTAAGGTAGTATGTGTCTGTTAGTGCCCTAACCCCACCTGGCTGATGTCCTTGTAAGAAGAGATTAGGATACAGACATACCTAGAGAGACAAACATGAAGTCAAGACAGTGCAAAGAAGAGCATCTACAAGCCAAGAAGAGAGGCCTCAGGAGAAACTAACAATGGCCACACTTTGATCTTAAGGCTTCTAGAATCCAGAACTGTGAGAAAATAAATGCCTGTTGTTTAAGCCACTTTGTGGTATTTTGTTATTGTAGCATGAGCTGGTTAATATAGATGGTATATAAAGTATCGCCACAGAAACTCTTTATTCTATTGTATGTACTTATTTAATTAGACCATGAACTTTTTAAAATTAATTTTAGAATTAGTTTTTACAATTAACTAATAAAAAAAAAAGGCCCGTGATGAACTTTTTACAATTAACTAATAAAAAAAGGCCTATGATGATGGCCGAGACATTTCTGCATCTTTTATGAATGTGTATTTTTTTTTTGGCCAGGGCTGGGTTTGAACCTGCCACCTCCGGCATAAGGGGCCAGTGCCCTACTCCTTTGAGCTACAAGTGCCGCCCTGAATATTTTTTTTCCTTTTTGAGACAATCTTAGTTTGTCGCCCTCAGTAGAGTGCCATGGCATCACAATTCACATCAACCTCAAAACTCTTGGGTTCAAGCCATTCTCTTGCCCTAGAAGCTGGGACTACAGGCGCCTACAATGCCCAGCTATTTTTTTTTGTTTGTTCGTTTGTTTAGCAGGCTCAGCCCAGTTCATATGGCCGGTGCCCTAGCTGCTGAGCTATAGGTGCCGAGCCATTATGGATGTGTTTTAATAAACTAATGGCCATTTGGGTAAGAGGACGTGTTTTTTCCTCATAGGCAGCTATGAGTTTTGTGTGGACTGATCTCTACTCCTCGATCTTTCCCAGTGACTTCTAACCCCTGGCAGGCTGTTCAAAGGCAATGATGGCAGTCTTAGTATAATGCAGATTGTAGACTTTAACAATTCAAAAATGCTTTTAAAGTCTTTAATATAAAGCTTTTCCCATAGGACTGTTCTGAAAATGACCATCATCTGTCCTTTCAAGTGACCATTAGATTTAGATTAATAGAGCTACTTTAATACAGTGATTAAAACTACTTTACCATAGGATTACAAGAAAATTTGAAGTAATTATTTTGTTACAGATTTTAACCAGGGCTGGGTTTGAACCTGCCACCTCTGGCATATGGGGCCAGCAACCTAATCCTTGAGCCACAGGTGCTACCTTCTGAAGCAATATTTTGTCAAAATCAAGTCCCCAGTAAATAACACTGAGTAAACACAGTACACAAAAAAGTGCTTCTGATGAAGTCGTGCTAACAGCTGTTAGGGAATACTTTCCTCACTGTTCCACTGAGAATGCCAACTGACACACACCTGAAAAGTACATGCACACATGGTAAGACAATGGAAAGCAGGTATCCCTTTTTTTTTTTTTTTTTTTGAGACAATAGAGTCTCACTATGTCACCCTTGGCAGAGTGCCGTAATGTCACAGCTCACAGCAACCTCAACTCTTGGGCTTAAACGATTCTCTTGCCTCAGCTTCCCAAGTAGCTGGGACTACAAGCACCTGCCACAATACCCGGCTATTTTTTTGTTGCAGCTGACATTGTTGTTTAGCTGTTCCAGGCTAGGTTTGAACCTGCCACCTTCAGTGTACGTGGCTGGTGCCCTCACCACTGTGTTACGGGTGCCGAGCTGAGCTGAGCTGAGCTGAGCTATCCCATTTCTTACAAAGCTGTATGGAGACAAGTTCAAAACAAAAGGCTTTAAATCGACTTTCATAATTTACATTTGAAGACAATTCAGAATGATGCAATCCAACCTTCAATTGTTGACAACTGTTACTTATGTTAACATCAAGGTTTTGGCCTTCTGTCCTTTCACATCATAATCTGCTTCAGCAATTCCAACATTACAACAGTCATATGTAATTTACCTATCCTATTAAGGATTTCAGGTAGTTCATGTGGTACATAAAGCTCTTAATGTTCCCCCCAAAGCATTAAGTTGAAAGTAACAAGAAAAGAAGGAAGATGACAAAAATAGAGCCAGAAGTAAGCCTACTCACCTACTGTAACAGCCAATGTAAAAAAAGAAATGCACGGAAAGACCCCACACTGCAGTGTCACCACGTCACAGCTGGCAGGGACCGACACACCACCTGGTCCAGTGCCCTCACTTAAAAATTAAGCAGAAAAAATGTCAATGTCATTTTTAGGCAAACTTGTATGCCAAGGCAATATCCAAAACCGCCTGCTACTTGGTTTACCAAAACCAATCATAGCCAATACAAAGATAGGTGAAGAAATGTCTAGCAACAGCTGGAGAACACCTTAAAGACTCACCTAATTCTGTGAAACATAAAATCAATTACATGACACAGAACAAACCGGTTACTATAAAAATTAGGTATAAGCCAGGTGCAGTGGATAGACTGAGCACAGGAGTTTGAAACCAGCCTGAGCAAGAGCAAGACCCTGCCTCTACTAAAAATACAAGAACTAGCTGGAGTTGTGGCACATGTCTCTAGTCTCAGCTACCAGGGAGGCTAAGGCAAGAGGATTGCTTAAGCCATGAGTTTGAGGTTGCTGTGAGCTATGATATGATGCCAGAGCACTCTACCCAAGGTGTGAGAGTGAGATTCTGTCTTTAAAAATATAAATAAATATTGTTCTCTTAAAAAAATTAGGTATAAGATTGTGAACTATGAGCAAAAGAAATTCAGGTTTTACAAAGACTTTTTTCATGGCATATTTAACCTGTCTTTAAAACATAAAGCCTCTGGCTCGGTGCATGTAGCTCAAGAGGCTAAGGTGCCAGCCATCTACACCAGAACTAGTGGGTTCGAATTCAGCCCAGGTCTGTCAAATACAATGACAACTACAACCAAAAAATAGCTAGGCATTGTGGCGGGCACCTGAAATTCCAACTACTTGGGAGGCTGAGGCAAGAGAATCGCTTAAGCCCAGGAGTTTGGAGGTTGCTGTGAGCTGTGATGCCATAGCACTCTATCCAAGGTAACAGCTTGAGGTTCTGTCTCAAACAAACAAACAAAACCTCAAAACATAAAGCCTCTATATTCTTTTGGTGAAAAATTATTAAAATTCCTTCAACATACTTTCTCTCCAAAATAAAAGGTATCTATTTTCAACCAAGAAAAAGCTGCTTCTAATTTTTAATATGCAAATACAAATGGTTATATTCTAGCAACTAACGTAAAACCTTTTATTTGGCAATTTGGAAATAAGAAATAGTTCTTAAGTTATCAGCTTAAGCAAAATTCACAGAAAACATTATACTATAGATTACTCCAATCACTCTGCTTAAGTAATTTATCTCTGAAACATTAACAGAGCAGCTCACAGTTTAGGTACAAAATCAAGATCTGAGTCCTTACGGCCTCTGTAAATAAACATAAAATTAATTAATTTGTGATCTGAGTCCTTGACCTCCTGGGCAAGATACCCAACCCCTGCCCCTGCCCTTTCTTCATGTGTGAAAAAGTATGGTGTCTTTCTCACAAGACTGTTAAGAGCTAAATGAAATACCATGTAGAAAGTGCTGACTTGTGAAGCATTTACAAATGCTTTATTAGTGTCAAATGCTTTTACCATCACAGAGCTTAAATGTACCAAGAGAAGAAACAATGAAAAGGCAGGCCCATTCCTCCAATTCTTCAGCAGAATGATGACTGCTTTAAAAGGAGAGCCAACTGACTAGTTTACAAAGACTAGTTATTAATTTCCAACCTTCAGACTAAACTTGTTTTGTTATTTTTTGGGGGGAGTATTTACTGAGCTGTACCTTTGATAGATACCACAGACAATGACTAATCTATATTCAGCAAGGAAGGTGAGAAAATTTAGACTAAGTTGAGCATCTGTGCTTCCCAAAGGCTCATTTCCTCTCCAAATTGCAGCTTTCTTCCACCAAGGCTGGAGGAGACCCTGCCCTCAAGTGCAAAGCCATCACCTCTGTGGTCCCACTAATACAAGCCTAGAAGCCAGTGTCCTGAAGCACGAGCTTGTGTTTATTCCTCATCAGCTATCAACTCCTCTCCTAAATGCAAGGAAACAGTGATTTTTCCTATCCTGTACTTAAGCGAAATCCTTTAGCTAAAATGAACTTGGAAACATTTTTTAGAAAGAATGTAATTAAAGCATGTCATAAACTCACTCTACTTTTTGCCTCACTGATTAAATTTACCAAGGAAGATAAGACATAGAAGATATATAGTTGTTAATATTACCTTCATTTCTTTATCTCTGGCACTGAGAAACAGAGATTTTTCATAATAGAATCTCACTAATTAGAACTTAAGTATGAATAAAAGCATTACAAGAAATATTCAAAGAAGGAATAAATGTGAAAAGTATAAAATAAAAACATTATTTAATGCTATTTCAAACAATTCTTTTAAGTTGAAAATCTTATGATAAATTTAAATTTCTCATTAATATCAAATCACAAAATTTAGTATTTAATATAGATGGGTTATTGAACTGCCCCTTCTCCTTTCAGGTATTACTGAATGTTATCAATCAAATACAAATTCTATTCTTTTCTTTTTCTATGGATTATCTTCCATTTACAAGTAGTAAAAAAAAGTTACTTGGCTTAAAAACTTCAGAAGCAAGTTTAACACATCACATTTTGCTCATGAGCACAAAATCTACAGTCAGGAGTTGCACATAAAGGGTTTATTTTAAATGTTTTAAGGATAGGATAGAGTTACATCATAATTATAAAAATTACTTACAGAATTAACAGATTTATATTGTGTATACTTCTAAATGCAGAGAACAGGGAACTGTCTACACATTGTATAAAATAAAATTAAAATTAAAAATGAATTCAGGCTCGAAAGATGAGGTCATTTACCTAATTTTAAAATGTGAACACGAAGACCTCTGAACTATACACATTCAT
>CAUYTI010069517.1:0-14595 GCA_963575145.1 Galago senegalensis | reverse complement strand
ATCTCTGGCAGAGATGATTGCTAAGTGACAAACTCAGAAGATTCATACATTGTTAGAAGTTAGTGAAGGTGTTCTCAAAATGCCTTTAAACTACAAACTTTGCATTCTATTCCACCATGTTGCTTTTTCTTTTTTTTTTATGAGTGTTCTCCCAGAAGTGCATTAATGTATATAGTTATCATTCAATAAAAAAAAAGAACTGTTTTAGCTACAATTAACAAAACATCTCCACCTTTTAAAAAAATTACTACATTAAAAAGCATAGTTTTAGGTGGTACCTGTGGCTCGGTGGGTAGGGCACTGGCCCCATATACTGAGAGTGGAGGGTTCCAACCTGGCCCCAGCCAAACTGCAACAAAAAAATAGCTGGGCATAGTGGTGGATGTCTGTGGTCCCAGCTACTTAGGAGGCTGAGGCAAGAGAATCCCTTAAGCCCAGGAGTTGGAGGATGCTGTGAGCTGTGACGCCATGGCATTCTACAAGGGCAATAAAGTGAGACTGTCTAAAAAAACAAAAAAAAAGCATAGTTTTACATGGTATGTACAAGAGAAAGGCAACATTTTGCTAATACTATTTAGCAATCCCCTCCCATTCTTATTCCAGGCCCTCCTGTTAAGTTGTATTTCAAGGTCAAACAGTAAATTAATTGTGAGCCTTTTTTTTGTACAAAGACATTAAAGACATGTGTTTTTGTACAATGTAGATTTTCAAAATGGAAAATCACGAAATGAGATTTGCAGAAAGACATTAAACAGTCACATAACATCACGAAATGAGATTTGCAGAAAGACATTAAACAGTCACTCTAAGACTTAGTAAAAACAGGGCAGCGCTGTGGCTCAAAGGATAGGGGCCGCCCCATATGCCAGAGGTGTCGGGTTCAAACCCAACCCCAGCCAAAAACTGCAAAAAAAAAAAACAATGGTTAAGCAGACCTGAGTCCACTGGTGTAAATGCAGGAAACATAAACATGAAGTGAGCAAGTAAATAACCATATCAGCCCCACTTCCAAAGTCGGAGATAACTGGATAAACCACATAAGGCCTTGAGTGTTCATAATTCCTGGAATTTTAGTTCCGAACAATACTAAAAATATACAAATACTGTGCTGGGTAGTTTGGTACCTAATCTTCAAACATCTTATATATTGACAAGATTCTGGCAGGGGAATAGATTTAAACAAGACATCACTCAACACCCTATGGTTTCAGGAAAGGCCAAAGGGTATAAATGATGAGCACATTTTACAGTATTTTCTTTTTTTATTTCCAGTTTTTGGCCAGGGCTGGATTTGAAACCGCCACCTACAGTATATGTGGCTGCGCCCCGCTCCTTAAGCCACAGGCGCCGCCCTGATGAGCACATTTTAAATGCTGAATGGCAAGAGTCTTTTGCTAAGTGTCCCAAAAGGTGGGAGGATGCCATTCTGCCGAGCTTAAAACCCGAAGACCGGGTTAAGTTCTTCCCAGCCCTCTCATGGAGACGTGGGACTTTCTCACCAAAGTCACACGTTGGCTGATGCATATGTAGGGTGACCAGACGTCCCGCTTTTTAACAATTTGTCCCGCGTCCCGCAACATTTTTAAAAAGTCCCGATTTTTGGAAAGAATGCACGAACAGGCGGGAGAACAGGAAGGGAATATACGGTTTTCGGCTGCCATGTGGCTATTTCGCCAGAATATGAGTTTTATATTATTTTTTATATTATATTATTTTATAATGTTAAACTGTAATAATAACAAATAATTATTGAGAAGTGATTATGGAGAACTGCTTATCAAAGTTTGCATTGTTGTCAGGCCCTGCCCCGCCCCGCCCCCCTGCCATGTTGTCCCGCTTTACAAATGTTAAAATCTGGTCACCCTATGCATATGACGAATGGGGACCTGTCTCAAGTTTTGCTTCCAAGGCGAAAGCGTCAGGCAACCCCATTTCACTGTTTTTTGTGGACCCTCGCGCGTTTGAAATGCAGCAGCCTCATCGTAGGATGATACTTCTCCAAGTACAAAAGCTGCTTGCTGTTAAAAGCTCCACGCTGCTTCTGCCTTATGAGCTGCACTGCATCTTCGTACTTCATTCCTCTTTCCATCAACGCCAGAGCCACAGCACACCGGCGCTCTGCCCAGGCCTGCAGCACAATGGCCGGCAACACAACCGGCAGGTTCCTCTAGAAACTTGATTTTCACAAAACTCAACCAGTCGTCAACAATCTGGGGAGGGGGTGGTGCTCCATCAATGAAAGGGCCAGTCAAGAAAACGGATGCCTTCTTTTGCCACAAGAGCAGCGTCATAAGTTGCTTCACAAACTCTTACCACTGTGGTGACTCCGTACTTCTTAAGTTCCTTTGTAAATGTGTTTAAGGTCCCGCTGGTTGGGCGGTGTGTAATAAGAAATCTCATGTTCTTGCACATGACTTCTATAAGAGCTGGGTGGTTCTTTCCCACCATTTTAGATTAGTACAAAAACAAGAGGGTTATGAAATAATTTTAAAAATTGGATACAGAAAAGATGTGAAGAAACTGAAGTCTACTTCAAAGTACTCTACTTGAAATTCCCAGTGCTTTGAGTGTGGAGTTGAAAGAAATGGTAAATGAAGTGACCCTCCAAGTGAGCAGCAAGTCTTCACTCTAGTAATGCTGAGGTGACAGAAAGTAAATGTGCTGAGGTCCACCACAGCCAGGTCATAACTGTGCAGATTTTTTCTTTTGCAGACAGAGTCTCAAGCTGTCGCCCTGGGTAGAGTGTCGTGGCATCACAACTCACAGCAACCTCCAACTCTTGAGCTTAAGCGATTCTTTTGCCTCAGCTTCCTGAGTAACTGGGACTACAGGCGCCCACCATGACACCTGGCTATTTTGTTGTTGTTGTTGCAGTTTGGCCGAGGCCAGGTTTGAACCCTTCACCCTCGGTATATAGGGCTGGCACCCTACTCACAGAGCCACAGACACCACCCAGAACCATGCAGATTTTGATTTACTCTGTGTCCAGGTTAATTAGTCTTCTGGATGCTTCTTCGGTGGAGGAGTGATGAATTTCCAGTTCACTTGTCTGCACAGAGGCAGTGCTGTGCCTGGCAGTAATCTCTACTGCCCCTCAGAAACTCCATAAATTTCTGATCAGGAGCACCACAGGAGGGAGTATGTGTACTCACTGAATTGTGATCTGATCATACAGGTGGTCCCAAGGTGGCCGAGATGCAGATAGCAGGAAAAGCACCAGACTCTACAATGTAAATAAAATAGGAATCTCCCCAAATCTATTAGAATAATATCAGTTCTTATCAAGAAAAGTTACACAGCAAAACATTGTTAGTCATAATTGTTATGCAAAAAAAGACAAAGGGCTCAGCACCTATAGCTCAACTGGCTAAGGCGCCAGCCACGTACACCTAAGGTGGCGGGTTTGAATTCCCAGCCTGGACTGGCCAAACAACAATGACGGCTGCAACCCAAAAATAGTCAGGTGTTGTGGCGGGCACCTGTGGTCCTAGCTACTTGGGAGGCAGAGGCAAGAGACTCGCTTGAGCCCAGGAGTTGGAGGTTGCTGTGAGCTGTAATACCACGGCACTCTACCCAGGGGGACAGCTTGAGGCTCTGTCTCAAAAATAAAACAAAAAAAAAGAGAAAAATCCTTGCAATTTGGGAATTGCATGTGTTATGATAACTTTGGAAATAGATCCTACACAGATATTTTGTCATTGTGGTAAAACATATGGGACATGAAATTGATCATTTTCACTCTTTTGGTTTTTTATTTTTTTAAATTAAAAATAGCTTACAACATTTTAATGCTTTTTTTGTTTCCTTTTGTTGAGACAATCTCCATCAGTTACCTGGGCTAGAGTGTCATGGCCTCAGCCTAGCTCACAGAAACCTCAGACTTCTGGCCTCAAGCGATCCTCCTGTGTCAGCCTCCTGTGTAGCTAGGACTACAGGCACCTGCCATCCCCCGCCCTCATTATTTTTTTCTATTTTTAGTAGAGAAGTGCTCAGACTAGTCTTGAACTACTGACCTCAGGCAATCCTCCTGCCTCAGCTTTCCAGAGTGCTGGGATTACAGGCATGAGCACTGTAATGGCTGGGTGGCCATCTTAAGGCTTTTAAAATGTGCAAGCTCATGGCACCAACAACATGCACAAGATGAGGGGGCAGCGTAAAATAGCCAAATAAAAACCTCCGGTGTGGCTCAGCACCTGTAGCTCAAGCAGCTAAGGCTCCAGCCACATACACCAGAACTGGTAGGTTCAAATCCAGCCTGGACCTGCCAAACAACAAAGATAACTACAACCACTGGTGTTGTGGCGGGTACCTGTAGTCCCAACTACTTGGGAGGCTGAGGCAACAGAATCCCTTACGCCCAAGAGATTAAGGTTTCTGTGAGCTGTGATGCCACGGCACTCTACCCAGGGTGACAGCTTGAGGCTCTGTCTCAAAAAATTTAAAAAAACCCTCCAGTGATTGTCCACCTGCATGAATACCAAATTCAACAAATATTCATGCAAGGATTAACCTTCAGAAGAATAAAAATCGCCTGAGAGATCACAGTACCCAGTTTTAACACTACCAAGGAAAGAGGTACTGAGAGGGCAGAAGACAGATCTTGTGCTGCCTGCAACTCCTTCCTGCTCCCCCAGCAGTGCAGGACCAGCACACTGAAT
The DNA here is from genome assembly GCA_963575145.1 of Galago senegalensis. NCBI lineage: Eukaryota > Metazoa > Chordata > Mammalia > Primates > Galagidae > Galago > Galago senegalensis. The sequence continues at coordinate 9,937 of CAUYTI010069517.1, read as the reverse complement.
GGAGAGAGAATCTGTATACCCAGGGGAGGAAACAGTGAAATGACTGTGGGGGGACATCAGATCTCAGGGCCACCCTGACACAAAGAAACATGCAGGGGGCATAATTCTGCCAGCACCCTTAAGGGGAGCATTTAAACCAGCTGGGCCAGAAAGAAATCCTCCACCTTGGATAAAACCCAATTCTAGCTAGCCCCAACAAGTACTGACAAAAGGTGGGCTGGAGCTGAATAAATTCATGAGATAGTTAATCCCCAAAGTCTGCAGTCCTTGGGCAATTTCTGCAACTGTGCTGGTTCACAGCCATGGGACCTGCGGTACATAGACCCAATGAGATACCAGTGGGGTGGCTAAGCCAGTGCCTGTGTTCCCCCACTCCCACCTCCAGGCAGCACAGCTTAGGGAGCATTTTCTTCCACTTAGGGAAAGGAAAGGGAAGAGTTCAGAGGACTTTGTTTTGTAAGTTGGGAACCAGTTCAGCCAGAGTAAAATAAAGTATCAAGCAGACCCCTAATGCCCCGGAGTCCCGGCCTCAGTTACTGGATGGCATTTCTAGGGATCCTCTGGTCTGGGCCTTGAGTTCCTGGAACCAGGTGAGAGTCCCTTTTTAAAAAGAAAAAATCCAGATGGGCGGGAGGCTCAGGCCTATAATCCTCACTCTGGGAGGCCCAGGCAGGTGGATTGCCTGATCTCAGGAGTTTGAGACCAGCCTGAACAAGAGCGAGACCCTGAATGAGACTCCGAGGGAGACCCCATCTCTACTAAAAACAGAGAAACTTCAGAATAAATAAATAAATAATGAAACAGAGAAACTAGCGGGGGGTTGTGCTAGGCTCCTATGGTCCCAGCTACTGGGAAGGCTGAGGCCAGAGGAGCACATAAGCCCAGCAGTTTGAGGTTGCCGTGAACTACGATGCCACAGCACTCTACCCAGGGTGACAAAGTGAGACTGTGTCTCAAAAAAAAAGAAAATTCAAATTAATAAATAAAACGTAAAACTCTACAATGGCACCGGGGCACTCCAAACTGGGTGACAGAGTGAGACAAGTAGAAAAAATGAACTGACATATACTAAGAGCATGAGTATGGTAACATTATTCCATTTTATAAGACTTCTGTGACGACTTAACTAATAATGGGTACAAAGGGGATCCATTGCTTTCACGATAACCCTCATGCTCTCATGCTTGGGAATAGAAACCCCAATGTGCCTCCTACCAGCCCCTGCCCAGTCCAGTCCCTGAGCACCATAGATGCCTCTGAGAACTCACCTCCTTTCAGTCTCCAGCCTGGAGGCTCCTCATCTAGGATCTGCTGTCAGAGTGGCCTCTAGAGGAACTGTGATGTCTATTTATGCAGAACCTGAGGCCTCTGGACCACCCACTTCCTGTCAGCTCCACCACCACCCCTTGACTAGATTAAGTCCATATAATCCATTCTGTGCACTCCCAATTGATTAGATTTCCCAATGAAACCCACTCTAGAGGAAATTAATTCATTAAACATGCCAGCTTTGGAAATGTCCCTGGTTTTCCTGATCTAATGAATGATCTGTCATCTGTCTGATGTGTTTGAAGGGGTCATGTACTATAGATCTACAGATTGTCACCAAGTTGGGTCCCCTCCTGTGAAGAAAGCAATTTCTTTTCTTATTTTATTTTTTGAAAGTCTCATTTTGTCACTCTCAGTAGAGTACTATGGCATCATAGCTCACAGTAACCTCAAACTTTTAAGCTTGAGCAATTCTCTTGCCTCAGCTTCCCATGTATCTGGGACTATAGGACCCAGCCACAACACCAGGCTATTTTTAGAGACAGCATTTTGCTCTTGCTCAGGCTTGTCTAGAACTTTTTTTTTTGAGACACAGTCCCAAGATGTCTCCCTGGGTAGAGTGCCGTGGCATCACAGGTCACAGCAACCTCAAACTCTGGGGCTTAAGTGATTCTCTTGCCTCAGCCTCCCAAATAGTTAGTACTACAGGCGCCTACCACAATCCCTGGCTATTTTTTGTTATTGTTGTTGTTGCAGTTGTCATTGTTGTTTTAGCTGTCCCAGGCCGGGTTCAAACCCACCAGCCTTAGTGTATGTGACCTTACCCACTGAGCTATAGGTATCGCTAGGTCTAGAACTTTTGAGCTCAAGTGATCCACCTGCCTCGGCCTCCTAGAGTGCTAGGATTACAGGATCACCACGCCTAGCCAAGAAAGCAATTTCTTTTTTCTTTTTCTTTCTTTCTTTCTTTCTTTTCCTTTTTTTTTTTTTTTTTTTTTTTTGAGACAGAGTTTTACTTTTTCACCTCTGGTAGAGTGCCCTGGCATCACAGCAACCTCTAACTCTTGGGCTCAAGAGATTCTCTTGCCTTAACCTCCTGAGTAGCTGGGACTACAGGTGCCCGCCACAATGCCTGGCTATTTTGAGTGATGGGGTCTCCATCTACCTCAGGCTGGTCTGGAACTCGTGAGCTCAGGCAATCCACCCACTTCGGCCTCCCAAAGTGCTGGGATTAACAGGCGTGAGCCACGGTGCCCAACCCAAGAAAGCAATTTCTTAACAGGGGAACAACATGCTGAGAGTTGGTGGATGTGCAACCAGTGATTTCATCTAGTTTGAGCAGAGTTCTTACATATTAATTCCTCAATACTGAAAACATGGACATTGGGAAATTAACCAACAGAGATTGCCCAAAATGGATTATACAGCTTTACCCAGTCACTGTGAAACTGAGCTAATCTTTTAGGAGTTTTAAAAATGCAGTATGTGTTTCTTTGATCCATAATAATTGTATTGATGGAGCACAATGTAGTATTTTCAGACATCTTTCCAACAAAATGTTAAACAGCAGGCTCAGCACCCATAGCTTAATGGAGCACAATGTAGTATTTGTATCTGCCTACAAATAATGTGTAATGATGAAATCAATGGAATTAACATATCCATCACCTCAAGTGGTACCTGTGGCTCAGTGGGTGGGGTGCCAGCCCCACATACTGAGGGTAGCAAGTTCGAACCCAGTCCCAGCCAAACTACAACAAAAAAATAGCTGGGCGTTGTGTCAGGTGGCTGTAGTCCCAGCTACTCAGGAGGCTGAGGCAAGAGAATCACTTAAGCCCAGGAGTTGGAGGTTGCTGTGAGCTGTGATGCCACGGCATTCTACTGACAGCGATAAAGTGAGATTCTGTCTCTTAAAAAAACAAAAAACATATCCATCACCTCAAACATTTATCATTTCTTTGTTTTGAGAACATCCCAAATATTCTCTTCTAGCTATTTTTCAATATAGAGTACATATTGGTAGGTGTGGTCACCCAACTATTCTACTAAGCCTAGAATTTAGTTCTTCTGTTTAACTGTATTTTTGTTCCCATTAACCAGCCTCTTTTTGTTCTATCTCCTCTCCCTGCAGACCTCTGGTACCAGCATTCTGCTCTCGACCTCCATGAAACCAACTTTTTAGCTTTGGTTTATCAAATGTGAGTGATAAACTGTGGTGTTTGTCTTTTTTTTTTTTTTTTGGCCTGTTTTATTTCACTTAACATACTTTCATCCATGTTGCTACAAATAACAGGATTTTCTTAATGGCTGGATAATATCTCATTGTATACATATATCACATTTTTTTTTTTGAGACAGAGTCTCAGGCCTCCCAAGTAGCTGGTACTACAGGTGCCCGCCACAATGCCATTTTTTTGTTGCAATTGCCATTATTGTTTTTAGCTGGTCTGGCTGAGTTCAAACCGGCCAGTCTCAGTGTATGTGGCTGGTGCCCTACCCACTGAGCTACAGGCACCACGTACCACATTTTTTTTTCCAAGAGACCCTTGCCCTGTTGCCCTGGATAGAGTGCCAAGGTGTCTAATTCATAAACATGGAATGTCTTTCCATTTTCTTGTGTCCTCTTCAATGTCTTTCATCAGCATTTTATAGTTTTCCTTGCAGAAATCTTTCAGTTCTTTGTTCAATATATTCCTAGGATTTTATCTTATTTTTTGTCGGCTATTGTAAATAAGATTGCCCTCTTGTATTTTTTTCTTGATAGTTCATTGTGTGTAAAAATGGTACTAATTTTTGTATGTTGGTTTTGTATTGTGCAACTTTACTGAATTCATTTATCAGTTCTAGAAGTACTTGGTGAAGATTTCAGAGTTTTTCAGATATATGTAGATAATATTGTTTTCTTTTCTTTTTTTTTTTTTGAGACAGAGCTTCAAGCTGTCCCCCTGGGTAGAGTGCCGTAGCATTACAGCTCACAGCAACCTCCAACTCCTGGGCTCAAGCGAGTCTCTTGCCTCTGCCTCCCAAGTAGCTGGGACCACAGGCGCCCGCCAAAACCCCGGCTATTTTTTGGTTGCAGCTGTCATTGTTGTTTGGCAGGTCCGGGCTGGGGATTGGAGCCCACCACCTTAGGTGTACGTGGCTGGCGCCTTAGCCGGTTGAGCTATAGGCGCCAAGCCAATAATATTGTTTTCAAAGGCAGACAATTTGATTTTCTCTTTAACAATTTGGATACCCTTCTAAGAGTAGAATATAAACATCTTAACACAATAACTAAGAAAATGACATAAAGGCTATGTTAACCAGTTTGATGAAAATATTTCAAACTGTATATGAAAATACCACGCTGTACCCCATGATTTCATTTATGTACACAGCTATCACTTAATAAAAAAAAATGTGGATACCCTTTATTTCCTGTGGCAGCTTTCTCAATATATCAACCTATACAGCATGCATTTATTTTTTATTTGCCCTTTCTTGCCTTCATAATCATTCTAGATTCACCCTTCATGTGGTGTGTGATCAATGATTCCTTTTTTGCTGAGTAATGTTCCACATTTTATCAAATTGTGCCCTTCAGATAAATGTTATTTATTGTATGTCAACTATACCTCTATAAAACTGTAAAAAATGAAAATCTGACTGTTCTCTATGTCAACCACCAGTACTCCTAGGTTGACCACAATACCCTCTCTCCTGGATTATTCTGGCCTCCTCCTCACTGAGTGAGCTCCTTGTTCCTCCCTCCCCTTCTATATAGGTTATTATTTTTTTTTTTGAGACAGAGCCTCAAGCTGTCACCCTGGGTAGAGTGCCGTAGCATCACAGTTCACAGCAACCTCCAACTCCTGGGCTCAAGTGAGTCTTCTGCCTTCGCCTCCCAAGTAGCTGAGACTACAGGTGCCTGCCACAACACCTGGTGATTTTTTGGTTGCAGCTGTCATTGTTGTTTGGCAGGCTGGGCTAGATTTGAACCCGCCAGCTCAGGTGTATGTGGTTGGTGTCTTAGCCACTTGAGCCGCAGGCACCAAGCCTCTATAGGCTATTTTTAGACATCTTTCCAACAAAATGTTAAACAGCAGGCTCAGCACCCATAGCTTAATGATTAGGGAGCTGGTCACACACACTGGGGCTGGCGGGTTTGAACCTGGTCCAGGCCTGCTAAACAACAATGACAACTACAACAACAACAAAATAGCCAGGCATTGTGGCGGGTGCCTGTAGTCCCAGCTACTTGGGAGGCTGAGGCAAGAGAATCTCTTAAGCCCAAGACTTTGAGGTTGCTGTGAGCTGTGATGCCCTGGCACTCTACTGAGGGCCATATAGTAAGACTCTGTCTCAAAAAATGTTGAACAGCAGCTAGAAAGCCACCCTATGAGAGCAGGAGCATGTTTCGCAGCTGTTCAAGATGTCCCCATGACGTCTGGGCTCCGATGTTAGGAGTGGGCAGAGTCAACCTGATTCTTTGTCAGTGGTTCACATGATGGTCCCTCTCGTGACTTGTGCAGTCTTACACTTCACTGTGCTGACAGGATGGGTCCCAATGAGTTTGTGTTTATGTTTATATCTGTTTAGTTTTGGGTCCTTGAGCACGAGAAGATTGAAAATGTTCCCAACAGAAAGAAATAATAGTTGTGTGAGGTGATGGGTATCTTCATCGCCCTGATTTGATCAGTGCACATTGCCTGCATGTATCAAAGTATTACATCTCCCATAATATGCATCATTGTTATTTATGAATACAAAATAATGCATTACTAATTTTGAAACTGCTAAAAGAGCAGACTTTAAATGTTCTCACAACACAAAAAAAATGATAAGTGAGAAGATGGATATGTTAGTAAGCTTGATTTACTTATTACAGAGTACAAACATATGTAAACATTACATTGTGCCTCATAAGTATATACACTTATTCAACCTTGACAATATAGGGAGACCCTATCTCTATAAAAGAAAAAAAATTTTTTGAGACAGAGTCTCACTTTGGCACCTTTGGTAGAGTGCCGTGAAGGCATAGCTCACAGCAACTCCTGGGCGTAAGCAATCCTCTTGCTTCAGCCTCCAGAATAGCTAGGACTACAGGTACCCACCAAAACACCTCGCTCTGGCTCAGGCTGGTCTCAAACCTGTGAGCTCAGGCAATCCACCTTCTTTGGCCTCCCAAGTGCTGGGATTATAGGCGGGAGTCACAATGCCTGGCCCTATAAAAGAAATTTTTAGAAATTAATTGGGCAGCTGGGTGTGGTGGTTCACACCTGTAATCCAGCACTATGGGAGGCTGAGGAAGGAGGATTGCTTGAGCTCAGGAGTTTGAGACTTGTTTGAACCAGGGTGAAACCTCAACTCATAAAAAAATTGAAAAACCCAGCTGGAGCAATCGCCTGTAATCCCAGCGGTTTAGGAGGCTGAGGCAGCAGGATGCCCACGCCCTGAGTCTGAGGTTGCAGTAAGCTCCCACACCATTGCACTCTGCTCAGGGCATAGGTAGAACTCTCTTGACCAAAAAAAAAAAAAAAATTAATTGGGCACGGTGGCACATGCCTGTAGTCTCAAATACTCAGAAGGCTGAAGCAAGAAGCTCACTTGAGTCCAGGAGTTTGAAGCTGCTATGAACTTTGATAGGGCCACTACACTCTACAAACCAAGATACTGCCTAAAAAAAAAAAAGTTATCACTTTTGAATTAAATTGTAAATGAATTAATTTTTAAAATCAAGTTGTTCACTTTTAACATAAATGTCTTTGTTTTTACTGCTTCTAAAAGAGCTGTGACAGTTAAGTGACTTTTTTTGTAATACCACAACAAAAGTACAAAAAATAGACTTGCTTCTGAGGAAGGTATTGTGAATGGGTAGGGATCTAGTAATATAATTAAAGGAATTCTCAGGTTAGACAATTTGTGCCATGGGTGCTGAGCCTACTGACATAGTCTTATTACACCTTCAAAACAACACATAAGTGAGAAAATAATTCTCTGAGTCCTCACAAGGAGTTTGAAGTTGACATAGTTAAGTGGCTTGCTTAAGATTTCCTTGGATCTAAGCCAGAGCCAGTCTAGAACCAACAGCCCTCCAATTTATCTGGAATGTTAAATTAGATGGTTTACTTTAAATTTGTGCCTTTAAATATAAGCACTGAGCCCAGAGTGTGTGGATAGTGTATCCTAAGACACACAAGGGGCCCAGGCTTGTTAGCCCCGAGTAAATTAGACATTTTATCTCAGTGGAGAATTTACAGTCACTCAAGATACTGAAGACTGGAAATCAGCTGAGATGACTAGTTTCAAAAGGAAGGATTTGAGGTAATTGGGTTCATGAATGGTGGTTTGGGGTAGAATCCAGTTAATCACACTTAAACTTCATTATTTTATTTTTTTAGAGACCTGGTCATCCTCTGTCAGTCAGGCTGGAGTGCAGGGGCACCATAGCTCACTGTAACGTTGAATTCCTGGGCTCCAGTGAACGTCCTGCCTCAGCCCCTAAAGTAGCTGAGACTACAGGTAAGTGCCACCAGCCTTGGTTGATTTTACTCCTTTTCTTATCCTTCATGTTCTTTTAGAAATAGGATCTCTCTATGTTGCCTGTGGAGGGTAATGAATTCCATTCTTTTTTTTTTTTTTTTTGAGACAGAGCTTCAGGCTGTCACCTTGGGTGGAGTGCCTTGGCATCATAGCTTACAGCAACCTCCAACTCCTGGGCTCAAGTGATTCTCCTGCCTCTGCCTCCCAAGTAGCTAGGACTACAGGTTCCCACCACAACGCCTGGCTATTTTTTGGTTACAGTCGTCATTGTTGTTTGGCAGGTCCATGCTGGATTCGAACCTGCCAGCTCAGGTGTATGTGGCTGGCGCCTTAGCCGCTTAAGCCACAGGTGCCGAGCCAAGAATTCCATTCTTAATTCTGATTAATTGTCAGCACACCAATTGTTTAGAAAGAAACATATCGGAAAGCATCAGAAAGTGAATTGGAAACTAGTTATCACCATTTTTTTGGCAAAATAATCTGGTATCAGGAGCTTTACTGACATAGTTTTTGTTTTTGTTTTTTTTTGGGGGGGGGGACAAGAGTCTTACTATGTTGCCCTTGGTAGAGTGCCATGGCATCACAGCTCATAGCAACCTCAAATTTGTGGGCTAAAGTGATTCTCTTGCCTCAGCCTCCCAAGTAGCTGGGACTACAGAAAACTGCCACAAGGCCCAGCTACTTTTTAGTTGCACTTGTTATTGTTGTTTAGCAGGCTGGGTTTGAACCTGCCAGCTTTTGGGGTATGTGGCTAGTGCCATAACCACTGTTCCACAGGCGCTGAGCCTACTGACAGTCTTATTACATCTTTAAAACAACACGTAAGGGGGAAAATAATTCTCCAAGTTCTCACAGGGAGTTTGAAGTTGACATAGTTAAGTGGCTTGCTTAAGATTTCCTTGGATCTATCTGTGAAGCCACAGCACTCTACCCAGGGGGATAGCTTGAGGCTCTGTCTCAAAAAAAAAAAAAAAAGAAAAAGAGTTTGAGGTTGCTGTGAGCTATGATGCCACAACTCTCTACTGAGGGCAACAAAGTGAGATTCTGTTTAAAAAAAAAACAAGTAAAACTTTAAATAAAATTAAAAATATGTATATTCCAGTGATCCATGGATAATAAAGAGCTGTTTATATATATATTAAAAAAAGATTTCCTTGGATCTAAACCAGAGCCAGTCTAGAACCAACAGACCTCCAATTTATCTGAAATCTTAAATAAGATGGTTTACTCTAAATTTGAAAGAAACAGTTCAATATTTGAATGGATTTGTGTGTCAAGTTGTAACCTAATCATGCTTAGCACTTAATTATTCTTCCACATTGCTTCCAGGTCCATAGCACACAATTCAGACCCACATTCCAGTCTTTGCTGACATTCTGGTTCTTAATTCAGGGGTCAGGAGCTGAGGTTCCACTGCCCTCCCTCCCCAGCCTCCTGGAATGACTGCCAAGTAATGACAAGTGCTCTTCTCTGATTCCACGGTTTTTGTAAAAGGGTAGGTTAACATATCAAACCATTAATTTAATCTGGCTGGAGCAAAGTTTTAACATATTAGCTCAATAGTCTTGAAACATTTCAACAATCTTAAAACCAGGGACATTTCCAATGATTGCATTTTTAATGAATTTATTTCCTCTAGGGTTGGTTTAATTGGAAATTCTATCCAATGGGGAGTGCCTAGAATGGATTATATGGACTTAATCTAGTCAAGGTAGGTGGAGCTGACAGGAAGGGGTCGGTCCAGAGGCCTCAGGTTCTGCATAAATAGACATCACAGTTCCTCTAGAGGCCACTCTGACAGCAGATCCTAGATGAGGAGGCTCCAGGCTGGAGACTGGAAGGAGGTGAGTTCTCAGAGGCGTCTATGGTGCTCAGGGACTGGACTGGGCAGGGGCTGGTAGGAGGCACATTGGGGTTTCTACTCCCAGAGCATCAGAGCATGAGCTCTGGGTTATCGTGAAAGCAACGGATCTCCTTTGTACTCATTATGGTTTTTTTTATATAGAGTCACTTTGTCACCCTTGGTGGAGTGCTGTAGTGTCATAGTTCACAGCAACCTCCAACTCTTGGGCTCAAGCGATTCTTTTGCCTCAGCTTCTCAAGTAGCTGGGACTATAGGTGCCCGCGACTACACCCACCTATT
>CAUYTI010069516.1:0-18069 GCA_963575145.1 Galago senegalensis | reverse complement strand
CCAAACAACAATGACGGCTGCAACCAAAAAATAGCCAGGTGTTGTGGCGGGCACCTGTGGTCCCAGCTACTTGGGAGGCAGAGGCAGGAGACTCGCTTGAGCCCAGGAGTTGGAGGTTGCTTGAGCCCAGGAGTTGAAGGTGTTGTGATGCCATGGCACTCTACCCAGGGGAAATAGCTTGAGGCTCTGTCTCAAAAAAAAAAAAAAAAGAAGTTGTTTAATAAGGGATATTTAAGAAACTTATCAACCAACTGCAGCAGATGGACCTTAGCTGGACTCTGGTTTGCCCACAACAGATTCTACTCAAAACCATTCAAGACATGGCCAAGGGCATACCCTCAGCCATGAACACAGCTAGGCAGATAAGGAACCAAGGCCTTTGACATTCCAGCTATGAGAATGACACAGTGTCTAGTCTCAAAACAGGTCTTTGACCTTTATAGAGGAATGATGTGAAATTTTCAGACAGAAAATAACCAGGGCCTAGCACTCTGGGAAGCTAAGGTGGGTGGATCAACCAGGCTCACGAGTTTGAGACCAGCCTGAGCAAGAGTGACACCCTGTCTCTAAAAATAGCCAGGCGTTATAGACCTGTAGTCCTAGCTATGTGGGAGGCTGAGGCAAGAGGATTGCTTGAGCCTGAGAATTTGAAGTTGCTGTGAGCTATGAGGCCATGGCACCCTACCAAGGGCAACAAAGTGAGACTGTCTCAAAAAAAAAAAAAATTATCAGCCATGACTGACAATTACTGAAGCTGTTGGCAGGTACATGGGAGCTCATGATACTATCACTGCTACCTTTCTACCTTTTTAAAGCTTTCTATACCAAGTAAGAAAATAAAAACTATACTTTCTACATTAAGTACGAAAATAAAAACTCAATTTTAGGTACACCAATGATTGAATACGTAAAAATAATAAAAATAATTGTTTAAAATAAAATTGAGAAAATGTCGTATAAAAATAATCTAAAAATGTATTCCTGGGTTAAACATAACCCCTCAAAAATGTTAAGCATAATTGAGGAATTCTGAAGTCCAGCTTTGGGATATTGGGATGGTCTAGGAAACATCAAGCCTTGAGTTTGAATGTAAAGTGATCCCAGTCTGCTAGGAATTCCACGCTTCTGGTTGGAGCAAACAAAATTCCTTCTGTGGGAGGATAACACCATCTTAGGTCTCACGTAACGTATGAAGACAAGTACTCGAGTACTATAGTGAGCATACTGTACCACAGCATACAATTACCAGACATCACATGTTCCCACACAAAAGAACACATTGTGTGCAAGAACCTGAGAGAATAAAGGAAAATAGAAAAAGACTCAGAGTACTTGATATTCACAGCAACTGCTAGGAGTCTAAAAGCCAGACTTTGAAACTTTCAACAAGAGCTAGAAACACTTTAGTAGTGACACCAGATATTTAAAAGTAAAAATTACAGAATAATTATAAAATAACCAAACCTGACAGGTCAATGCATATTAACATCAGATTAAACACTTTAAAAAGAGAATTAGGGCCAGGCACAGAGGCTCACGCCTATAATCCCAGCACTTTGGGAAGCTGAGGTGGTTGGATCATCTGAGTACAGGAGTTTGAGACAAGCCTAAGCAAGAGTGAGACCCCATCTCTAAAAAATAGCTGGGCATTATGGCGAGTGCCTGTAGTCCCAGCTACTTGGAAGGCTGAGACAAGAGCTTGAGGGTGCTGTGAGCTATGATGCCATGGTACTCTACCAAGGGAGACAAAGTGAGACTCTGTCTAAACAAATAAATAAAAGAGAATTAGTAAACTTAAATGAAAACAAAAAGAAAAGGTAAGACTCAGGATAAATGAGAACACACACTCATCTGAGTCTCAGAGGGGAGAGGAAATGGGCAGAGGTGGTATTTGAGCAGAGAATGTTAATAATCCTTCAAACAGGATGCAGAGCATAGATTGAAGCCCAGTAAGTTTTGTGTAAGATAAATTTAAAAAAACAAACAAATACATACCTGGTTCTATCATAGTGAAATTGCAGAAAGCCAAAGACAAAGAAAATATCTTTTTTTTTTGAGGCAGTGTCTCAAGCTGTCAGTCACCCTGGGTAGAGTGCTGTGGCGTCACAGCTCACAGCAGCCTCAAACTCTTGGGCTTAAGCAATTCTCTTGCCTCAGCCTCTCAGGTAGCTGGGACTACAGGCATCCGCCACAATGTCCAGCTATTTTTGTTGTTGTTGTTGTTGTTTTTGTTGTCATTGTTGTTTGGCAGGTCCAGGCCAGGCTCGAACCCACCAGCCCCGGTGTATGTGGCCTGCGCCCTACCCAAAGAAAATATCTTGAGAACAGCAGAAGGAGCAGTTATTTCCAAAGGAGAACAGATCAGGACACTACTCAGCAGCAAGAACACAAGCCACGTCAGTGTCACTCCAACATGCTCACTGTGGACTCTCTCCAGTGAAAAGTCCTTTGAGAATGTCAGGAGCAAAAGGAAGTATACCCATAGCAGCCACTCTCTCTCAGACAAAGCTACTAACTCTGGACGGAATATAAAAGCCTCCATCGGAGAAAAGAACTCCAAAAACTGGCAGCACCAGTAGCTCAGTCAGTAGGGTGCCAGCCACATACACCAAGGCTGGAGGGTTCAAAACAATAACTGCAACAAAAAAATTGCCAGGCATTGTGGTGGGCACCTGTAGTCCCAGCTACCTGGGAGGCTAAGGCAAGAGAATCACTTAAGCCCAAGAGTTTGAGGTTGCTGTGAGCTGTGACACCATGGCACTCTACCTAAGGCAATAGCTTGAGACTTTGTCTCAAAAAATAAACAAAAACATAAAAGAACTCCAAAAACCATTAGGCAGTGGTAGGATGAGGGCAGGGATGTGGTCACAGCATCAAGAATGGCCAGGACAGGGCAAGCCCTGGTTTTCCTTTATCCTTTATCCTCAGCTTAGACCTCAAGGCCAATCCATGCTAAACTGTGCCATGGTGCAGATGACAAAAACTTCAAGAGAAACCCCTCTTTCTTAAGAGAGGGTGAGGAAGAGAGCTGGAGAAGATGAGAAAAGCTGGCCTTTCTCTTTCCTTCGCCATTGGCCCTAGGACGGTGGGCCCATCTGCTGAGATCCACTACCATGTGCAGGTGCCACCTGTAGCTAAGGGAGGAGAGGGGGCTTGGAAAGCCTGGAATGAGGCCATAGGTCCAGCAGACCAGTGCAGAAGGTCAGACATTCCAGTGAGGATGCTGGGCCAGCTAGGAAAAAATAAGGAAAAAAATACATGTAATCCGAGGCCTTCTGGCACCATATACAAAAACTAATTCTATCTATATTAACCCTAGAAAGCAAATAAGTTAAAAGTTTTAGAAAATAATGTAGAATCTTTATGAATTTTTATGATATCAGAGCAAGGAAATATTTCCTAAGGCACAAAATAACCATAAGGGAAAAGATTGGTAAGTTTTTTCTACATCATAATCAGGAATTTGTGTCCACCACAGATAGCATTCAGCAGGCATAAAGAGTCAGGCCCAGGAGTAGATCATGCACACAACCTACATCTAACCAAGGGTTGCTATCTAGAAAATATGAAGAAACATAAACATCAAGAACAAAAAATAGACTAACAAAAAATGGAGAAGAGACTGGGAGCCGTGCTTTGCAGAAGGGGACCCCAAATGACAGATGAAGCCTGTGTTCTGCCTCAAGAGCCCCTGCAGCTGCCACCCCCCCCACATCTGGACCACTGCACCTAAAGAAAAGGAAGCTGCAAGCACTGTGGGGAGGGGTCAGAGGCACTAACGTGGGTCTGGAGGTCCTTCTTGGCAGCTCTGAAGATAGCATCCATCTTCCTGCTGACTATCTTGTCCAAGTGAGTCTCTGAGTAGTGGAAAGCCACAGAGGGGACCTCTGCAATAGTCACACTTTTCCTGGATTTAAGAACAACAAAGATTCTGGCAGTTAGAAAGGGTGTATTGGGGAGAGCATGTAGGCTTGGCCAGACCTGGATGGTGCACTGGCCCTGAGATGCTTGGCCGAGCCTGCTGACCCGCTGCAGATGGTATCTGATGCCAGAGGATGGGCTACAGCCCTAGCAAGCCAGGGAGGGCAGACCCTGAGGGGTGAAAAGAGAGCGGCAGGGACCCACCTTACTGGCCACCAGGTTCCCAGGGTGCTTGTCTGTGTGCGAGAAGACCCGGCTTGGGCACACACCATCCCAGGTCAGAAGCGGCTCCAGCTGAGGTGCCTACAAATAGAAGGGAGACTCAGCATGCTGCTTGCCAATCCACATGCAGAAGCACCCTAAATGTCGAACAGCAAAGATCTAGGCACATGAGACTCCTAGATGAGAAGGTGCAGGGCATCCAGACCACAGTTCACAGGGTACCTTACCCACCTGTGACCAAACAGCTGCAGGGTCCCCAAAGCCTTGAACACAAACCAGGGCCTTCAGTATACCTACACCTCACAAAGGTGTCTAGTGTAGGCCAAAGCACTCAAAGAAATTGGCCCCTCCATCAGCCTAAGTCCATGCACTTCAAATAAACTCCACACCATGACTGACTAACAGTCCTGACTGACTGAACGTCCTGATTGACCATCCTGACTGTCCTGACTGACTGACCCTCCTGACTGACCATCCTGACTGACTGTCTTGACTGACTGACCATCCTGACTGTCCTGACTGACCGTCCTGCCTGAGTGTCCTGACTGAGCATTCTGAATGACTGACCATCCTGACTGACCGTCCTGACTGTCCCGACTGAGCATCCTGACTGACTGAATGTCTTCACTTACTGAGCATCCTGACTGACTGTCCTGACTGACTCTGTGCCCTCACTGACTGAGTGACCTGCGTGTCCTAAGTGTCTGACCGAGTGCCCTTGCTGAGAACCCCAAGTGAGCACTCTGAGTCTAGTGGTCCTTTGTTTGGATCCTAGGCCCCATCTCAAATGGAGTGGGCCAGTCTCCTGGGAGAACTCTACTGCTGCTACTTTTGTGGTGGCTTAGGTATGGGTTCAGCAGGACAAATCTCAGAGTGCAAGGCCACTATATATTTTTTTTTGTAGAGACAGTGTTTTACTTTATTGCCCTCGGTAGAGTGCTGTGGCATCACAGCTCACAGCAACTTCCAACTCCTGGGCTTAGGTGATTCTTTTGCCGCAGCCTCCCAAGTAGCTGCGACTACAGTTGCCTGCCACGATGCCCAGCTATTTTTTTGTTGCCGTTTGGCCGGGGCTGGGTTTGAACCCGCCACCCTTGGTATTGGGGCTGGGGCCCTACCCACTGAGCCACAGGCGCTGCCCACAAGGCCACTTTTCATGCATCACTTTATGATCCATAGTCAACTTCTGAATTTTACCAAACTCCAAGCATATCACATTTCCAACCAGACATAAGCTTTGAAGCACACAAATCTAGTTTGAGGTTTGAGTCTGGCCTGGTATGTAGGAGCTGTACAGGCAAATGACCTATCTAAGCCGCAGTTTCATCACCCAAAATATAGAATTTATAACATCCATTTCTCAGGGTTGTCCTAAAACTTGCACCAGGTCATATACACACAGCACTTGGCGTCAACAGGAGGACATAAACAAGCTACAGGAGCAACAACCCTCAGATACACGTAACACGTGAACATCACAAACTACTGCTGAGGGAAAGGCATCAGGCTCAGAAGCACATCCAATGTGCCCCATTTATGGAACGGGATGTCCCAGCAGAGCCAAAACTACAGCCAGAGACATGCAGACTCCACAGGAGGACTGCATGTGGAAAGGGAAATGTGGGCTTTATAGTGAGTGTGACAATCACACGAGTGTTTCCACTTGTCACATTTCGTAGAGGTATACCCTTTACCTTGGTACATAACTCTATGTGTTACTTATGCCTCAAAGTACCACCATTAAAAAGGAAATCCTGGGCCTGGTGCCGTGGCTCTTGTCTGTAATCTCAGCACTTTAGAAGCCTAAGGTTGTAGGATTACTTGAGCTCAGTAGTTCAAGAACAGCCTGAGCAAGTAGAACAAGACTCTGTCTATAACAAAATTAGAAAAATTATCTGGGTATGGTGTCTAATCCCAGTCACTCAGGAGGCTGAGGCAGGAGGATAACTTGAGCCCAGGAGTTGGAGGCTGCAATGAGCTATGATGACACCACTGAAGTCCATACTGGGTGACAGAGTGAGACCCCGTCTCAAAAATAAATAGATAAATAATTTTAAAACCCTAAGCCTGAATCCAATCTATAGCAATGAAGGTCCAAGGGTTCTTCCTCTGGGGTAGGAGCTGACTTTCAGGGATTGGTGTGAGCAACACTCAGTGCTTTCATCTGGTAGTGGCTCTACAGCTGCATGTCAGAGTGCAATGACCTCACCTTGTATTCCAACAAAGCATGCAGCTGAAAAATAAAAAAACCCACAACTATTGATGTAAACCAGCTTCAAGTAATCACAAGAAGCTGGCATCAGAACTGTACAGAAATACAGAAATTGTAGATGATGGGAATACCCATTATAAATTAAAAGCTGCTAGAGCAATGATTTCACCTGGTGTGCAATGAGAGGATCTTAGGGGTGCCATTAACAATTTTAAAGGTAATTAATTAATTTTTGAAAGAAGTTCAAAGCACAGTAAGTATATTCTTTCTTTTACTTGTTTTTTTGACCAGTGTAATTTAAGGTGCTGCGGAAGTTCAACTCTACAATCAAGTGTGCTGTGAGATAAATGTGAACAAATGCTGCACTACAGCACAGCCGAGGAAGCTGACCTGATACCAGGCATTTCTGCAGCTGAGCAGAGGGGCAACATTCCCTAGCATTAGGGCCCAGAACTTTGAAGGTGCCTGACCATACAGTTTCCAAAAAGGTGCTTTTCTTTTCTTTTCTTTTCTTTTCTTTTTTTTTTTTTGAGACAGAGCCTCAAGCTATCGCCCTGGGTAGTGTGCTGTGACATCACAGCTCACAGCAACCTTCAACTCCTGGGCTCAAGTGAGTCTCCTGCCTCTACCTCCCAAGTATCTAGGACTACAGGCGCCCACCACAATGCCCAGCTATTTTTTGGTTGCAGCCGTCATTGTTGTTTGGTAGGCCCGGGCTGGATTCCAACCTGCCAGCTCAGGTGTATGTGACTGGCGCATTAGCCACTTGATCCACAGACACCAAGCTGAAAGGTACTTTTCTGAGAACCATCAGTCACAGGACACTGATAGAACCAGGGAAAACCTCTAGGGATGTGGCAAATACGCTGAGAGCCCTTGGCCTGGTGACAGGGTCTGGACTGTGGTTTGATGATGTGTCTTTGGAGCAGTTATGCCATAAAGGAATCCTTCACATACCAAAAAACATAGGTTGTGCTTATATGAAAAAACTAAGTAGGTTGGGCAGTGCCTGTGGCTCAAAGGAGTAGAACACTGGCCCCATATAATGGAGGTGGTGGATTCAAACCCAGCCCCAGCCAAAAATTGCAAAAAAAAAAAAAAGAAAGAAAGAAAAAACTAAATAAGTCTTACTTATTGCTAAGAACTAAAAGACCAATCACCACTAATTCTTTAAAGGTTATGATTTATAGGACAATACTTAAATCTGTGCAGCTATTTTCTTATATTAAGACTTTGAAATGTTTTTGCAGTGTTTTTTTTTTTTTTTTTGGCCAGGGCTGGGTTTGAACCCACCACCACTGGCACATGGGGCCAGCGCCCTACTCCTTTGAGCCACAGGCACTGCCCAAGACTTCAAAATGTGGAAAATAACATATAACAATATGCCATATTTTTATTACTTATATTATAATTTATCAATTATAATCAATAAGCCAAGGTATTATGATACCAATATCTATTTTTTTTTTTGAGACAGAGTCTCACTTGTCGCCCTTGGTAGAGTACTGTGGCATCAGAGCTCACAGCAACCTCAAACTTCTGGGCTTAAGTGATTCTCTTGCCTCAGCCTCCCAGGTAGCTGGGACTACAGGCACCTGCCACAACACGTGGCTATTTTTAGAGACGAAGTCTTGCTCTGGCTCAGGCTGGTCTTGAACATTCAAGCTCAGGCAATCCACCCACCTCAGCCTTCCAAGTGCTGGGATTACAGATATGAGCCACTGTGCCTGGCCTCTAATATCTATTTTAAAAAATCTAACCATGCTACTGTGATAAGTATTGTGTAAAATAGAGGTTTAATAATTCTATAGAATACTGTTTTCATAATTATATCATTTATAAAACAATGCATTGTTTATCTCTGCTTTTTGTTAGAAACATGTCCTGAAAGAGTGTATTTTCTGAAGGGAGGGTGATTGGTGGGACCACACCTATGGTTCATCTTACAAGGGTACATGTGAAACTTTCTAAATGTAGAATATAAACGTCTTAACACAATAACTAAGAAAATTACATGAAGGCTATGTTAACCAGTTTGATGAAAATATTTCAAATTGTATATAAAACCAGCATCACTGCACTCCAGCTTGGGCAACAGAGTGAGACCCTGTCTCAAAATTAAAATAAAAAAAAAAGAAAAGAAAAACAGGCAAAACTAATCTAATCTAAACTGTCAGAAACCAGGGTAGTAGATAAGTGGTGGTAGGGAATAGGCTTTGCTGCTTGGTGCTTGTAGTAACAGGAAGAGCATGAATGGATTTCTCAGTGGCTGATTCCTTTGCTCTTAATATAGTGTCACAAGTGAGTTCACTTTATGAAAATTCATTAAATTGTCCATTTACGATATGCACCAGGAGGTTAAGGCAAGAGGTTAACAAAAATAAAACAACTTGCAAATGGTGGAAAATAGGCAAATGTACCAATAGAACACAAAAGATGAACAGGGAAATCTTTTTTTTTTGAGACAGAGCCTCAAGCTGGGGCTGGGGATTCGAACCCGCCACCCTAGGTGTGGCTGGTGCCTTAGCTGGTTGAGCTATAGGCGCCGAGCCAGAACAGGGAAATCTTTAGAGAAAGTAGGATCAGTGGTTGTCAGGGCTAGGATGGGAACTGAGAAAAAGGAGGTGGCTGCTAATCTCTTAACCTGAAGAGATTAAGAACATCATCCCTTCACTGGGTGATAAAAAATGTCCTAGAATTAGACAGCAATGCTCCATGCACGACTCTTTGAGTACTGTAGTCCCTCCCTTCTCTGAGGAAAATTATGTTCCAAGACCCGCAGTGGATGCCTGAAACTGTGGACCCTAAAAATATACTATAAATATACTATGTTTTTCCTGTGCATGATGAAGTTTATAAAGTAGGTACAGGAAGAAATTAAGAACAATAACTAATTCTAATAGAACAAAGACAACAGTATCCTCTAATGAAAGCCAGAGGCATGTGTGTCCTCTCCCTTAGAGAATCTTATTAACCTGTACTCAACCTTCTCATTTGTCTCTGAGAACTGAGGCCGTGACCAAGTGACTAGCCGGGGTGGGCAGTGTGTACAGTGTGGACACGCTGGGCAGGGGGATGATTCATGTCCTGGGCAGGATGGAGCAGGACAGCGTGAGATTCAGCATACTACTCAAAACAGCACACAATATGAAACTTGCAAATTATTTATTTCTGGAATTTTCCATTTAATATTTTTGAACCATGGCTAATTGAAACCATTAAAAACAAAACCTTGGATAAGGAAAGATTATTCTAGGCATTTAAAAAAAATTTTTTTTTCTCACTCTGTTGCCCAGGGTAGAGTGCTGAGGCATCATAGCTCACAGCAACCTCAAACTCTTGGGCTTGAACAATTCTCTTATCTTATCCTCCTGAGTAACTGGGACTATAGGCACCCACCGCCATACCCACCCAGTTTTTCTATTTTCAGTAGAGAAGAGGTCTCACTCTTGCTCAGGCTGGTCTCAAACTCCAGAGCTCATGTAGTCCACCTGCCTTGGCCTTCTAGAATATTAGGATTACAGGTGTGAACCACCATGCCTGGCCTAAAAAATATTTTTTTAGAGAGAAGGCCTCATTTTGTCACCCAAGCTAGATTTGCATGTACTTTAACCACTGGATTTTATACTTTAAGGGGCTGAACTTTGTGGTACATGAATTATACCTGTGTTTCAGGAAATAGTAAGAGACCAGTAATCTGGGTAGATGGATCAGGTGGGTGGATTGCCTGAGCTCACAGGTTTGAGACCAGCCTGAGCAAGAACCAGAGCCCGTCTCTAAAAATGCCGGGTGGCTCAGCACCAGTAGCACAGTTGTTACGGTGCCAGCCACATACACCAAGGCTGGTAGGTTGAACCCAGACGGGGCCAGCTAAACGACAACTGCCAACAAAAAATAGCTGGACGTTGTGGCAGGCACCTGTAGTCCCAGCTACTTCGGAAGCTGAGGCAAGAGAATGGCTTAAGCCCAAGAGTTTGAGGTTGCTGTGAGCTGCAACGCCACATCACTCTACTGAGGGTGACACAGTAAACATCTGTCTCAAAAAAAAATAAAGGCTTGGTGCCTGAAGCTCAGTGATTAGGGTGCCAACCACATATACCTAGGCTGGTGGGTTCGAACCTGGCCCAGGCCTGCTGAACAACAACGACAACTGCAACAACAACAAAAAAAATAGCCAGGCATTGTGGCAGGTGCCTATAGTCCCAGCTGCTTGGGGGGCTGAGGCAAGAGAATCGCTTAAACCCAAGAGTTTGAGGTTGCTGTGAGCTGTGATGCTATAGCACTCTACCCAGGGCATGAAAATGAGATTCTGTCTCAAAAAAAAAAAAAAAAAAAAGAAAAAGAAAAAGAAAAAGAAAGAAGGAAAAAGAAAAACTAGCCAGCCATTGTGGTGGCAGGTGCCTGTGGCTAAGGCAGGAGGATCACTTGACCCTATGAGTTTGAGGTTGCTGTGAGGTATGATGATGCCACTGCACTCTACCGAGGGCAACAGAGTAATACCCTGTCTCAAAAAAGAAAAAAGTAACATTTATACTATTAACCAAAATGGGGAACATGAGGGTTTCCAGTTCCACTTCTAATCAACTGGTAATAAGTTAGGGGATTCCCATGACCCCCTCAAATTGAGTAATTTTCTAAAACAACTCAAAACTCAAGAAAAAACCACACTTAAAAGTTGTACCATAAAGGATTATAATCACGATCAGCTCCATACAATGAGGTCTGGGAGGGTCCCAAGGGTGAGGCTTCTGTGTCCTTGAGATATGCCCCTCCTGGCACCCGAGTGTGCATCCCCAGAACTTTGGCTCCATGCCTGAACTCAGTTGTTAGCCTTCCTTACCTCTCCAGATAACAAAGTTGGGCTGATGCCTTGGCTCTAATCATGTAGTGGTCTTCCCAGTAAGGCCAGTCCCATCCTGAAACTATTTGGGGCCTTGCCACTAGGAGCCAACTATTAGCATGAAGTCAGGTGTGGTCTGAGAGGCCCATCATGAATGAGAGACACTTCCATAACTCAGGGCCTTCTAAGAGTTTCAAGTCCATAATAGTCATCGATAGTACCAAGGCTGGTGAGTACATGTGTCAAACGAAATTCACATGGCTGGTAGGAGTGTAAAATGATACAGCCACTGGAAAAATCTGTCTTTTTATTGATACATTAAATATTTAAGTCATTTGTATCCATTGTTATTGATGATGGCTGGGTTTAGGTTCTAATTTTCTGGAGAATGTTGGGATTTTTGTTTTAGCAGGCTAATGAGCTGGTTAGGTTCAGATTATTGGAATCTGTGCCTATGGGCAGTGGATTCTAATATCTGTTTTCTTTTTTTTCTTTTCCTTTCATACTAGATTTTAACTTATAAATCTCTTAAATTCATCCCTATTTTTCTTTTTCAGTATCTCAGTTTTCAGAGCTTTGGTTCTCATGCTTTGCTCTACCTTGCATGTGTGCCATTCATGAGTTAGTCTGGGATTTGTGATGAGGTTTGAATCTTAATTCAGTTCTCAAAAGACTTCGCTCTACTGCTCTGGGTCTGTCCTGAGACTTGTACAGGTTCACATCAGATTTAGTGGATCTGCTTCCCCTGCATCCTCCTCCCTGAGGTCCACACATACACTCCCTGACCTTGGGGGCCCTTTTTTCTGGTCCTTTTAGAGGATGTCCCATCAGCGTTTTAGCCAGTTCCAAGACCAAGCTGCCATCAAAGCAAAGCCATGAGACAAAAGAAAAACCAAGAAAACAGGGAATTTGTCCCCTAATGGGTGAGTGCCCTTGATTCTCATCCACAATCTGCCTGCTTAATTTTCAGAGTCTTCAGTAATTTCTCTGTGCATTTTGTCCTGAGTTTTTAGTTGGAATCAGCAGGGGAGGCTATAGTGGCATTACCGAAATTCTACTTTTTTTTTTTAAACAGAGTCTTACTATCACCCTGGGTAGAGTGCCATGGGCATGATAGCTCACAGCAACCGCAAACTCTTAGGCTGAAGTGATCCACTTGCCTCAGCCTTCCAAGTAGCTGGAACTACAGGCACCTGCCACAATGCCTGGCTATTTTGTTATTGCAGTTGTCATTGTTGTTTAGCTGGCCCAGGCTGGGTTCTAACCCACCAGCCTCAGTGCATGTGGCCCAGGGCCATAACTGTTGCCATGAAAGAGAAGCAAGCCTGACTCCATTTTGATATAATTCCTTTGCCTGGAAGGCAAAGCATAGGCTTTCTGATTCTGTTCCATTCTGTTGTTTTGCTACATTTTATTGCTTGAGATAAAAAAAACCGGTTCCTCTTGTCTCCCACCCATTGCATGGTATTTTAAGTCTACCTGTTTAGAACTGTTAGAATTATTAGTATTGTGTAGAAAGTCACTAATACCTTTGTGACTGGCTCGGTGCCTGTGGCTCAAGTGGCTAAGGTGCCAGCCACATACACCTAAGGTGGCGGGTTCGAATCCCCAGTCCGGGCCTGCCAAACAACAATGATGGCTGCAACCAAAAAATGGCCAGGCGTTGTGGCGGGCGCCTGTAGTCCCAGCTACTTGGGAGGCTGAGGCAGGAGACTTGCTTGAGCCCAGGAGTTAGAGGTTGCTGTGAGCGTGATGCCACAGGCACTTTACCCAGGGGGATAGCTTGAGGCTCCATCTCAAAAAACAAAAAACAAAAAACCTTTGTGACAACAACCCTGGTGATTATGTTAATGCAGTCTTCATGCCATCTGTATATGATAATGGAAATGTTAAAAGAGCAAATTTGACTCCACTTTACTCCTTTTCTGTTATATTCCATTACCTTCAAAACTGGTTCCTCTTGTTTGCCCTCCCATTGTATAACTGTGAATGAACTTAACTAGGATTGTTAGTGATGTAGGTTACTGACTGCACTCGTGATCGTGATTATCGCTTTTTGTGATCATGCTGTCTACAACCCCCACCTGTGAGTCCCCCTCCCTACACTAACTTAGGACATTGTAGATTCTATTTGTTTTGTGAAAAAGAATTACTAAGTGCTCTTGTGATCATAGCATTGTAAACTAATGAAGTCGCCTCACTCTAGTGATTTCCCCTAACTTTATGCACGCTTTCCCCCGGTAAAGTTTTGCCCTATAAAAGTCAGAGCCTCAGACAACTCAGGCTGCTCTCAGAAACCCCATGCTGGGATGCTGAGGCAGTTGAAGGCCAGCTCTTCAATATAGGGCTCTTCTTTAATTCAACTTGTCTGGTGCTGTGGTCTTTGAGAGACTCCTGGGCATAACATAACCATTGTGCTGTGGGGGCCAAGCCAGGATGGATGTTCTTTTTTTTTTTTTGCTTTTTTTTGGCCAGGGCCAGGTTTAAACCCACCACCTCTGGTATATGAGGCTGGTACCCTACTCCTTTGAGCCATAAGTGCTCCCCCAGGATTTTTCTTCCACTTTCTCCTGTTCATTTAGATGCTTTTATATAAAAAAAGTTACTCCCCCCAAGAGACACCCATCACTCCAGAAACATGAGCACAGTACAGCCTGCTCCAGATGACTCTACCACGCTTCTCCAGGGCATAAGGGGTCCCCTTCACTCCTGCCACTTGGTCCACACCACATGGTCCACATGGACCCCGCCCCTCCCACATCCCCTGTAGGTGCTCACAGAGGGAAGGGTGTGCTGTGTCCACACCTGGGCTCAGAGGTGGCCTAATCTGGTTCCCAGGCCAGAGCTAAGGGGCCTCTGTAACCAGCACATCTCCCAGGCACCAAAGGAGAGATGTCCACACAAACCCATCTGACAGGGAGTTCTCATCTCTGTTCTGAAATCAGAAAAAGGAGCATGTATTGGGGGGAGATGGGAAAAGAGAATAACAAGAGAGACATAGCAGCTGTTGCTAAAAATGGCTCATGTGTATTTTATTTTCAAATGTGCTTATTTACTTAGTCAAAAAAACAATGCTCTCAACCTCACCTAAAGTTGGGAAACTATGACAACTGTGGGAGAGTTTCTGTGCTGTCGCTTGCCTGGCAGGGATCCTGAGACCCCACACGTGCACATTTGCAGACATCCTCAGCAATGTCCTGGGCAACAGCAAGCAATCACCATGACCCCAGAGCGTCAAGCAGCAACAGCTGAACCCAGAGTGGTGTCAGGACTGAGCTAGGACAATGCCTGAACACAGAGGAATCTCACACTAATAATCTTGCACAAAGTAAGACTTCTATATAGTATGATGCCATTTATGACATTTAGAATCAAGCATAACCACATCGCATATTATATGAATAACAGAGAAAATTCAGAAAAGTAGCTATCTCCAAGGAAAGGAGAGGGTGACATTAGAGCATACACATGGGTAACATAAACGATACTGACAGTTTCTAACTAATCTGTGCTATGGCTACATAATCTGGGTTATAGTTAATGATACCATAGTTTACTGTATCATGGTTTTTTAAAAATTGTTATTTTATTTATTTATTTATTTAGACAGAGTCTCCAGCTGTTGCCCAGGATAGAATGCTGTGGCATCATAGCTCCAGCAACCTCAAACTCTTGGGCCCAAGTAGTCCTCTTGCCTCAGCCTCCAGAGTATCTGGGACTACAGGCACCCACCACCACACCCACTTATTTTTAGAGACGAGGTCTCGCTCTAGCTCAGGCTGGTCTTGAACTTCTGAACTCAGGTGATCTGCCTGCCTTGGCCTCCCAGAGTTAAAAAATTGTTATTTTATAACATGAAGACTTGCTATGTTACCCAGGCTGGATACAAACTCCTGAGCTCAAGCAATCCTCCAGCTGCAGCCTCTCTAGCAGCTGGGATTACAGGTACCAGCATCCAGCAATACCATGCTTTTTTGTGTATTTGAAGTATTTTGTACAATTTTGTAAAAATTAAAATAATAAAGCCTACCTCCCACTAGAAATGGTAGATTAAAAAAAAAAAAAAGAGGCTCAGCACCTGTGGCTTGGGTGGCGAGGGCGCCAGCCACATACACCTAAGGTGGCAGGTTTGAATCCAGCCTGGGCCCCGCCAAAACAACAATGACGGCTGCAACCAAAAAGTGGCTGGATGTTGTGGTGGGTGCCTGTGGTCCCAGCTACTTGGGAGACTAAGGCAGGAGACTCGCTTGAGCCCAGGAGTTGGAGGTTGCTGTGATGTCACGGCCCTCTATCCAGGGGGATAGCTTGAGGCTCTGTCTCAAAAAAAAGAAAAAGAAATGGTAGATTGAAGGTTAAGCATTTATTTTTGTTCCCTCATGGAACACATGTGCTCAGGACAACCGAAAGTTAAGAGTAGATAAGAAATGTCAACAAAACTTTAAAAGATGATATAGCCCATGGAGTCCTCTAATGAAAGCTGAAACTCATGTTGTAGGGTGCGGAACCGAGACAGAGAAAAGGGGGCCCTTGCTGCAAGAGCCCACAGGAGGCTCAAGAAGGAGAGGTCAGCACCTGCTAAGGCTAACTCGCAGCTGGGTGTGTGAGCAGCAGGCCAAGCTCCAGGTCTCCTCCTTAGCCTCACTGGGCTGGCACGTAGCCTTTACTTAGGCCACAGAGCAGCAGGTATGCCTCTAGGGAAAGTGCAGTGGGTAGGTCTGAGTGTCAGGATATCAGGCACAAGTAAGGGCCAAAGAGTAACACCCTTAGACTCCTGCCTCTACACTGAGCCAGTGCCATCAGAGGACAGTGGCAGATTCTTTCCTGGAAAGCTGCCCTAAAAAAAAGACCTGCAGGCTCGGTGCCTGTGGCTCAAATGGCTAAGGCGCCAGCCACATATACCTAAGGTGGCAGGTTCGAATCCAGCCCAGCCCGCCAAAACAATGAAGGCTGCAACCAAAAAATAGCCGGGTGCTGTGGAGGGCACCTGTGGTCCCAGCTACTTGGGAGGCTGAGGCAGGAGACTTGCTTGAGCCAGGAGTTGGAGGTTGCTGTAAGCTCTGATGCCACAGCACTCTACCCAGGGGATAGCTTGAGGCTCTGTCTCCAAAAAAAAAGACCTGCAGACACTGATCTGTGAGCTCCCACCCACTCCTAAAGGAAGGATCCAGCTTCCTGCCTAGCCCTCCTGCAAGAGCTCCCACTGACAATTCTCGACCACACACATATGGCTTCTACCCAGTTTTCAAGTGGCTCATGCTATTTTTTTTTAGTTAACCTATGTAAATTGTTCCAAATCAAAGTATAGAACATTTCCAGCAACCTGGATCACCTTACATCTCCTCAACTCAATGTCCAGCCTAACCCCTGATGTCTGTCACAAGCTGGCCAGCGCAGGCTCAGGGCCAAACCCTCCTGCCACCTGTTCACTCACACTCTGCCAGTGGCTCATTCACACAAAGGTGGCCATACTGAGTAGCTGCAACAGAGACTATGTGATCCCCAAAGCTAAAATATTTACTCTCTGACCTTCTACAGAAAAATTGGCTAGTCACTTTGTTTTCATGTGTCAGAAGAGCCTGTATTTGGATTTCAGGTGAGTGGAATTATACAGTGAGAGCTCTTTTTTTAATCTGGTTTCTTTTGAAGAATAAGGAACATCAGACCAAGAGAGGTTGAAAAAGAAGAAGGCATGACAAAGAAAGGCCCACCGCCATCTGTACTGAAGCTTGTCAGCCGTTGTGGGATGGTACAGGTACCACAGGTCTAGGTGGCTGGCAGCCGTGGTGGCCAAAGCTCTGCTAGACCTTTCCTGCTTTTCTCAGCCCCACCAGTATGCCTGGTATATCCAGGGGTCCCCAAGAAGCCAGTCAGAGCTCTAGAGACACAAACCCACCACAGGCCTGACTGGGAACAGAGATGATTCAGTGTCCTGGACCCTGGCTTCCCCACCTGTGCCAGTGAAGACATATCCTATTCCAGGGGACTCAGCAAGTCCCATCCATGCCCCACTCCAGCCCTCTAACAGCTCAGAGCAGGGCTGTATCATCTGAGCACACTGGCACCCCAACACCTGTCTGGAGTTGCCGCCTCCTTTGTGCACTTAGTAACTCAGGGTTAGGTCCGGGGACCCCTAGTTTCCACCAGGAGACTCACACAAAGTTTCAGACCCTAGGCCCTGCCTGGATGCTCTCTGGCTAAGGCTCTGGAGACTCATCTTAAATTCTAGAGAAACTGAAGTAAAAGTTTCCTCAATATATAGCTGAAAATGAAAAGATATGACTTCAAAGAGCTTCAAATCAAATACCCCCTTTGAGTTACAGAGGTATATGCATTTAGCAAAATTTAGCTAATGTACACTAAAGATTTATTTCACTGAATGTAGCTTTTACTCAAAAGAAAATTAACTAAATATTAAATTCTAGTCAACAGGGAGGGAATAGGACACACTGAGCTAAGACCAGAAGCACCTGGTGACAGGCACAGGGATTGATTCTATTATTCTGGATGTTTGAAATGCTCCACAATAAAAAGTCTGAAAATCACGCTGTGACATGATATGCTGTTTTTTAATCTGTTAGGTTAGCCAAGATCAAATGTCAGATAGCACACCATGCTGCTGAGGGTGCACATGCTCCTGGTGGTACAAACTCTACCTGGCAGCTGGGCCAGCAAGCATCTTTCTTTCTTTCTTTCTTTCTTTTTTTTTTTTTTGAGACGGAGCCTCAAGCTGTCACCCTGGGTAGAGTGTCATGGCTTCACTGCTCACAGCAACCTCCAACTCCTGGGCTCAAGGAAGTCTACTGCCTCAGCCTCCCAAGTAGCTGGGACCATAGGCACCCGCCACAACGCCCGGCTGTTTTTTGATTGTAGCCAT
>CAUYTI010069515.1:0-26587 GCA_963575145.1 Galago senegalensis | reverse complement strand
TTTGTTTTTTAATTTGTTTATGTGATGAATTATATTTATAGATTTACGTATGTTGAACCATCCTTGAGATCCTGGGATAAAACCCACTTGGTCGTGGTGTATAATTTGTTTGATGTGTTGCTGGATTCTGTTTGTTAGGATTTTGTTGAATGTTTTTGCATCAATATTCATTAGTGATATTGGTCTGTAATTTTCTTTTCTTGTTGAGTCTTTTCTTGGTTTGGGGATCAAGATGATGTTTGCTTCATAGAATGTGTTGGGTAGTATTCCGTCTTTTTCTATATTTTGGAAAAGGTTGAGTAATATAGGTACTAGTTCCTCTTTAAAGGTTTGGTAGAATTCTACCGTGAAGCCATATGGTTCTGGGCTTTTCTTTTTAGGGAGATTTTGTATAGTTGATGCTATTTCAGAACTTGATATAGGCCTGTTCAAAATTTCCACTTCATTTTGGCTAAGTTTTGGGAGGTGGCATGCTTCCAAGTATTGGTTGATTTCCTTTCGATTGTCATATTTCTGGGAATAAAGTTTCTTGTAATATTCATCAAGGAGTTTTCGAATTTCTAGGGGGTCTATTGTTATTTCATCTTTACCCTTTCTGATTGATGAGATTAGAGATTTTACTTTTTTTCTTGGTTAGGTTGGCCAAAGGTTTATCATTTTTATTGACTTTTTCAAAAAACCAACTTTTTTATTTATTGATCTGGTATATAATTCTTTTGTTTTCAATTTCATTTAATTCTCCTCTAATTTTGGTTATTTCTTTTCTTCTGCTGGATTTGGGATTGGAATGTTCTTCCTTTTCCGGTTGCTTGAGATGTCCCATTAAGTTGTTAACTTCCTCTCTTTCCATTGTCTTGAGGACGGCTTGCATTGCTATAAATTTCCCTCTTTGGACTGCCTTTGCGGTGTACCAGAGGTTCTGATAACTCATGTCTTCATTATTGTTTTGTTCCAAAAATTTGGTAATTTCCTTCTTGATCTTGTCTCTGACCCACCTATCATTCAGCATAAGGTTATTTAGCTTCCATGTTTTTGTATGAGTCTGCAGATTCCTCTTGTTACTGAGTTCAACTTTTATTCCATGATGGTCCGAGAAGATGCATGGAATAGTTTCTATTCTCTTAAATTTACTGAGGTTAGACTTATGACCTAAGATGTGATTGATTTTGGAATATGTTCCATGGACTGATGAGAAAAATGTGTATTCAGTTTTGTTAGGATGAAATGTTCTGTAGATGTCTGTTAGGTCCAAAAGTTGAATAGTTTAATTTAAGTTTAAAATTTCTTTGCTACACTTCTTATTGGAGGATCTATCCAACACTGCCAAAGGAGTGTTAAAATCTCTGACTATGATGGAGCTGGGAGAAATCAAGTTGCTCATGCCTGTTAGAGTATCTCTTATAAACTGAGGTGCATTCTGGTTGGGTGCATAGACACTGATAATTGAGATCTCATCATACTGAGTATTACCCTTGACAAGTATAAAATGGCCATCCTTATCCTTGCTTACTTTTGTTGGTTTAAACCCTAATGTATCTGCAAATAAAATTGCAACGCCTGCTTTTTTCTGCTTTCCATTTGCTTGGAATATAGATGACCATGAGTCTATATTTATCTTTTAAAGTATCGTGATTCTTGAATACAGCATATATCCGGTTTGAGTTTCTGCATTGAGTCAGCCAGTCTGTTCCTCTTTAGAGGGCAATTTAAGCCATTCACATTGATTGAAATTATTGATAAGCCTGGTAAAATTTTGGGCATCACGTTGCTCAAAAATCCAGTAGACATTTTTAATCCTTTTGCCATTATGGAAGTTGGAATTTGATCAAAAGTTTCTGAGTGAGTTTACTTTTGTGATGGAGGATAGGTTTGAGAATTTCCTGGAGAGCTGGTTTCCTTATGGCAAATTTCTTCAACATGTGAATGTTGTTAAAGTATTTAATTTCTCCACCATAGATGAAGCTCAGTTTAGCTGGATACAGAATCCTAGGTTGAAAGTTATTTTGTTTTAGGAGATTAAAAGTCAATGACCATCCTCTTCTAGCCTGAAAGGTTTCAGCAGAGAGATCTGTAGTCAATCTTATACTCTTCCCCTTGTCAGTTATGGTTTTCTTACGTCTAACTGCTTTCAGAATTTTTTTTTTCATCTTAACTTTAGTGAAGTTAATTATGATGTGCCTGGGGGATATCTTGTTCAGGTTGAGTCGTGCTGGGGTTCTGAAACTATCTGCTTTTTGAATTTCAGAATCTCTTGGCATGTCTGGAAAGTTTTCTTTCATAATTTCATGAGGAAGAGCCTCTGTGTTTTGTGAAACAACTTTGTTGCCTTCAGGGATTCATATAAGGCGAATATTAGTTTTCTTCAAATTATCCCAGAGCTCTCTGAGAGAAAGATCCATTTTTCCTCTCCATTTCTTTTCATCTTTGTGCTCTTGGGCTCCTTCAAAAGCTTTGTCTTCAATGTCAGAGATCCTTTCTTCTGCCTGTTCCACTCTGTTACCAAGGGATTCTACTATATTTTTCAGATCTTTCAGGGCTACAAACTCTTGCCTCGGTGTTTCAAAATCTTTGATCATTTTATCTTTGAAGTCTTTGAATTCTTGAGACATCTTTTGAATAATTTCTTGCGAAATCTTTTTAATAATTTCTTGAAATTTTAATTACCTCCTTTCTTACATTCTGTTAATCTTTCTGTCTACATTCTGAACTTGACTTCTTACATCTCAGCCATCTGTTTATGGATGGGATCTTCAATTGCATCTGCCCTACTTTTCTTTGGGGGAGTTGATCTACTCTCGTTATTCAAGTTGCCAGAGTTTTTCCACTGATTCCATCCCATGCAGAATTTACACCGTTTGGAGTCCGTATTAGAACCTTTCAGTCAGTGGCTTCCACAGGAGAAAGTGCTGGCCTCCTCTGGTTGCCCAGAGAGGCAGAGTGTGTCTGTCCTAAAGAGCCTCAGGGGTGTGAGTCTTATTGTTCCCGCTGCTGGGGCTGTTGCTCTTTGCCTTGGGGTACTCTGTTCTGTTGTGGTTTCCTCTCAGCTTGACCATCCTCTCATAATTCTCTGCTGTCCTGGTATGCTGAGAGCATATGGCTTTAGCAGGCAGTTTTGAGCCTGCCTGGTGTGTGTGCCGGTAGCAGGGAACTCAGCGGCTGCCAGTGGGTCTAGCAAGCAGTTCTGGGACCGCCTGACCCAGGTGCCGGGAGCGGGGAGCTCTGCGGCTGCCTGTGGGGTATGCGCGGTTTTAGTAAGCAGTTCTGGGTCTGCCCGGCCTGGGTGCCAGGAGCAGGAAACTTGGTGGCCGCCCATGGGGACGCACGGGTATGGTAAGCAGTTCTGGTCCTGCCTGGCCTGGGTGCTGGGAGCAGGGAACTCAGCGGCCACCTGTGAGTCTAGTAAGCAATTCTGCTCTCACCCAACTCGGATGCCAGGAGCAGGGAACTCAGCAGCTGCCCACAGGTCTAACAAGCAGTTCTAGGCCTGCTGGCCCAGGTGCCGAGAGCAGGGAACTTGGCAGCTGCCCACGGGGCACACGCGGGTCTAGCACACAGTTCTGGGCCTGCCTGGCCTGGGTGCCGGGAGCGGGGGACACCCACGGGGAGCATGCAGTTCTAGCAAACAGTTGTGGGCCTGTCTGGAATGGGTGCTGGGAGCAGGGAACTTGGCAGCCACCTGCATGGTGCGCACGGGTCTAGCAAGTAGTTCTGGGCCCTCCTGGCCCAGGTGCCTGGAGCGGGGAACTCGGAGGTCACCCACAGGTCTAGCAGGCAGTTCTGGGCCTGCCTTTCCCGGGTGCCAGAAGCAGGGGACTCGGCCGCCGCCCACAGGGTTCTTGTGTTTCTGGCAAATAGTTCTGGGCCTCCCCGGAATGGGTGCCAGCAGTAGGGAACTTGGAGGCTGCCTGCAGGTCTAGCAAGCAGTTCTAGGCCTGCCTGGCCCGGATGCCAAGAAGGGGGAGCTCGGCAGCCGCCTGCAGGTCTAGCAAGGAGTTCTGGGCTCGCTCCACCGGGGTGTAGGGAGCGGGAAACTTGGTAGCTACCTGCAGGGTGCACATGGGTCTAGCAAGCAGTTCTGGGCCCTCCCAGCCCAGGTGCTGGGAACTGGGAATTGCGTAGCCACCCGTGGGACTCACACAGCTCTTGCAGGTCTTGGGCTGTGGTATTGGGGATCACTGGTGCCCGGGGAATGCACGTGGTTCTAACAGGTCTCTGGCTGCAGGGCCAGGACTGGGCGCTTGGTCCTGCAGGGGTGGGGGTGGTGCTCTTGGGCCCCCCCACTCACTGTCTCTGTAGTCGGGGATGGGAGGGAACAGTGGACTAGGAGTTCAAAATGGCAGTGAAAAATGTTTGTTCAGTTTTTCTACCTGGAGATTGCTTTCTTGGAGTCTCAACTTGCCTTAGCAGAAGTGTCCTGCAGATATCACTGTTCTCTCTTGGCTGGGCTCCCAATTTTCAATATTACTGGGTGTTTTCCTGACATTATCCTTCCCTCTGGATGGTAGCTTCTGTTGGAGGCTGGCCCCTGTAGGCCATCTTGCCCCTCCCCCGGTAATTGTTATTTTAAAAATTAATATTTGTTTGAATGTAAAAGGAAAGTCAAGCAGTATTTGAAACAAGCACAAAATTATCAGATAAAACAATTTTTAATTCATTTAAAAGGAAGTTGATCAAATGGTGGAAAATATAAATATGTAGTTATAAAAGATAGAAAATGATAAAATCTACCTTTCTTCACTTTTGCAGACTCCAATCCTCCAGTGACACTGTTTCACTGGTTTAAAAAAAAAGTTTGAGATATGTTAGTACACACATACACATGTGTATATACACATAAATAAATTCTTATGTTCTCAATATTTAAATAGTAAGATCATCATGCTTATTCTGAATCTGTATTCTTCCTACCATTGTTATCATATATGCTGTTTTAACTTGGAGAAATTTTCATGTTAACACATGCTGATCTATCTCTTTTTTCATGGTGATATAGTACTAAAGTAAGGGAATATCTTAACATCTTTTGCCTAATATGTCCCCTTTTGATGTACATTCATATTGTTGTTAGTGTTTACAGATAATTTATGTTGAGTAGTCAGGATTTCATATTTGATTTAACAAATACTTTGCATTTTTATTAGGGCTTCTCAATGTGATAGTGTTGGGTGGAATTCATTAACTATTGCTACTAAGACATCAATGTCCATGTGGCTACTTTAGGGCTGTATGTATAATTCTGACTGAAATAAATAATGAATTGCCTGTACTTCCTTTCTAGTCTCCTTGGTTCCTGCCAGTGTTCTCTGCAAATACTATAAAATTAGATTTCATTATGGGCTCAGTTTATCTTCAGGTCTTATTGATAATAGTAAAATCTCTCTCAACTCATACTAAGATGGCTTGGGGACGTTATTTGTGTCTACTGCTTTTAGCTAATTACTTCATTCATAAGTTTTGTATCTTATTCCCTAGAGGAAAAAATTATTTTTTTGTCTGGTCTTTTATATTCTTCCTGCCATGAATTTCTGTTTGGGCCTTAAGAGTAGCAAAAGAACCTCTTCATTCAAACCTTGGTGACTATGATTGCAAATATGATTTGAATCTCAGTGTGACTGTTACTAGTATATAGAAATGCTTCTGATCTCTATACGTTAATTTTTTTAGCCTGAGACTTTACTGAATTTATTTATTTGTGAGTTCTAGAAGTCTTCTGAAGGATTCTTTAGAGTTTTCTAGATATGTGAATATTATGTCATCAGCCAACAAGGATTTTTTGTTCTTCCCTTTTCTGATTTGGATGCCCTTTATCTGTCTTTCTTGCCTGATGTCTCTGGCTTGGACTTCCACTAGTATGTTGAATATTAATGGTAGCAGTGGGCATCCTTGTCTTGTTCCAGTTCTTAGGGGAAATATTTTCAGCTTTTCCCCATTATGTATGATGTTGGTTATGGATCTTTCATATATGGCTTTTATTATTTTGAGGTATTTTCCTTCTATGCCTAGTTTGTTAAGGGTTTTTATATTAAGGGGTGGATATTATCAAATGCTTTTTCTGCATCTATTGAGATTGATTGTATGTTTTTTGGTTTTAATTTTTGTTTATGTGGTGGATCCCATTTATTGATTTGTGTACATTAAATCATGTTTTGCATCCTTGGGATAAAACGCACTTGATCAGGTTGAATGATCTTTTTGATGTGTTGTTGGATCTGGTTAGATAGTATTAAAATTTTGTTGAGAATTTTTGAATCTGTGTTTATGAGGAATGTTAATCTGTAGTTTTGTTGTTGTTATTTTTTTTTTCCAGGCTTCAGCTGTGAATTTTAGGTCTGATAGAATTCAGCAGTGAATCCCTCCAATTCTGGGCTTTTTGTTGTTGTTGGGAGATTTTTTATTAATGTTTCAATCTCTCTACCCATTTAAGGATTTGTTTCTTCCTGAATCAAGCTTGAGAGGTGGTGTTTTTCCAAAGATTTATTCCTTTTCTCTAGGTTTTCTAGTTTGTGTCTGTAGAAGTTTTTGTTTTCACTTATAGTGTCTCTTCTCTCTTTTTTATTTCTGAATGAGCTAATTTCAATCTTTCTCTTTTTTTCTTGGATAAACTATTATAGCTGGGGGGGGGTCTATTGACTTTGTTTATCTTTTCTAAGAACCAGGTTTCTGTTCGCTTTTGGTTTCAATTTCATTGAGTTCTGCTCTGATCTTCATTATTTATTTTCTTCTGCTAGGTTTGGATTTGCTTTGTTGTTTTTCTTATTCATTGTGTTGTGATATTAGGTTGTTAATTTGTGACCTGTTGTCTTTTTGACTTAGGCATTTGGTAATGTAAACTTCCCTCATCTGAGTTCTGCTTTTACTATATTTCAGAGATTTTGGTAGCTTGTATCATCATCATTGAATTTGAAAAAATTTTTAATTTCCTTTTTGATTTTGTTACTGACTCAAGGATTGTTCAGCAGCATATTGTTTAAGTTTCATGTATTTATGTAGTTTTGAGAGGTCTTAGAGTGGATTTCTAGTTTTATTCACTTTGGTCTGAGAAGATAGATTGAGAGAGATCAATTTTATAAAATATGGTGAGACTTGTTTTGTGAGTTAACATATGCTCTATCTTGGAAAATGTTCCCTGTGCTGCTGAGAAACATACATATTCTGTAGTTTTTGGTTATAGTGTTCTGTAAATATCTTTTAGGTCCGTTTATTCTAGAGTCCAGTTTAATTATATTGTTTCTCTGATGATTTTCTGCCTTAGTAATCTGTCTAGTTCTGTCACTTTAGTGCCAAAGTCCCCTTCAATTATTATGTTGCTGTTTATTGCTTTCCGTAGGTGTTTTATGAATCTTGGAGATTCTGTGTTAGGTACATGTATAATTAGGATTGTTCTATCTTCTGCTTGAGTCAGTCTCTTTATCATTCTACAATGACCGTATTTGTATTTTTTTTCCTACTTTTAATTTAAAGTCTTTTTTATCTAATGTAATAATAGCTACTTCTTTTGCTTTTGGTTTCCATTTATGTGGAACTTTTTTTCCCCCCACTTCTTTACCTTAAGGCTTTGAGAATCTTTATGAGTCAAATGGGTTTCTTGGGCTGGGAGCAGTGACTCTCTCCTCTAATCCTGGCACAAGGATGCCCCTTGCATTACTGCTATTCAACATCTATTAAAGTTTTAGCAAAAGTAATTTTACTCAAGGAAAAAAAAATAAGCAAATTGAAAAGGCAGAAGGAAATGTATCTCTATGCACAAATGATGTGATTTTACAAAGAGAAATTCTTATGGAATCATACACACACTCACACAAAGTACTAAATCTTAAAAAAAATATATAGCAAAGTTGCAGGATACAAGACCAATCCACAAAATCAATTATGTTTTGAGGTACCAGGAATGAACACTCCAAGATGGAAATTAAAAGTAATTCCACAAAATAATAGCAAAAGAAGAACATTAAGAAGGTAAAAAACTTGTATGTTGAAAACAAGACAGTGCTGATAAAAATCAAAGAAAATCTGAGAAAAATAGCAAACTATCTCATATTTATTATTTAGAAGTGTTAATATATTTAACATGGGGACACTCTATAAACTGGTTGTCAGATTCAGTGCAATCTCTATCAGAATTCCAAGGCATTTTTCACATAAATGGAAAAGTCAGTCCTCATATGAAATTAGCAGAGGCCTAAATAATTAGAATGATTTTATAAAACAGAAAAAATAACCCCCCCTTCTCCCACTAGTCTGTGGAAAAGTTGTCTTCCATGAAACTAGCCCCCAGAGTAAAACATGTAAAACTGCTGTTATAGAATTTCAGTATCCAAAATATATAAGGAAACTAACCAACAACTGAATGATAAATGGGTAAGTAGACAACAAGAAAAGATGTTTGACTTTTTACTCATCAGGAAAGTATGAAGCAACTGTACATTGAAATACCATCACACAATGGTTAGAATGGCCAAAAATTAGACAGCCGATGATACCATGTCAAGGTATTGATATGAAGAGGATTTAAAACTTGTACATTACTGATGAACTTGAAAATTGTGTAACCCCTTTGCAAAAAGTTTGGCAGTTTTTAAAAATAAAGTTAAATATATACTTTTCATGTAACTTGGAAATTCCACTCCCTGGTTTTTTCTTAAGAGAAATGAAATCATATGTCCACTAAAATACTTGAAATAGAATGCTCACAGTAGAGTTAATTATGATAGTAAAAAGCTGCAGAAAAACCCAGTTGTCCCTCTGGAGGCAAATGGATAAAACATAGAAGTACATTTAATAGTGGAATACTACTCAAAAAGGTATTAACAGATACTATATGGGCATTGACAATGGGGAGCAACCCCAAAACTCCAGAATATTTTAGGGAATAATTGTGGGATTAATTGCTCACTCATTTTGTGAGCTAAACAAAACCTGTATTCTAAAACCTAACAAATATGCTATTAGAAAAGAAAATAATAGGTCAGTTTTTCTCGTGAATGTAGATGTAAAACTTTCAAAACATGCCTTAAATTTAGGTCTTTTATCCATCTTGAATCAGTTTTTGTAAATGGAGAAAGATGTAGGTCCAGTTCTCCCAGCACCATTTATTGAATAGGTATTCATTTCCCCAGTATATGTTCTTGTTTGGTTTATCAAAGGTTAGGTGACTGTAAGATGTTTCATCTCCTGGTTTTCTATCTGGTTCTAGATGACTATGCCTTTATTTTTGTGCCAGTGCCATGCTGTTTTGATCACTATGGTCTTGTAGTACAGCCTAATGTCTGTTAGGCTAATGCCCCTGGCTTTGTTTTTAGTACTAAGAATTGCCTTAGCTATATGGATTTTTTTCTGTTTCCATATAAAACAAAGAATTATTTTTTCCAAGTCTTAAAAGTATGATGTTGGTATTTTATTAAGGATGGCACTGAATCTGTAGATTGCTTTGGGAAGTATAAACATTTTAATAAAGTTGATTCTTCCCAGATATGAGCATGGTATGTTCTTCCATTTGTTAATATCTTCTGCTATTTCTTTTCTTACAGTTTCATAATTTCCTTTATAGAGGTCCTTCACAGCTCTTTTGTTAGGTGTATTCCTAGGTATTTCATTTTCTTTGAAGCTACTGTGACGGGGATTGTGCCCTTAATTAGCTTCTCATCTTGACTGTTATTTGCATATACAAAGGCTGATTTGTGGACATTGGTGTTATATCCTGAGACATTACTGTATTTTTTGATGACTTCCAGGGGACTTGTGGTTAAGTCTGTGGGGTTCTCTAAAGTATAAGATCATATCGTCAGCAGAGAAGGAGAGTTGGACCTCCTTTGCTCCCATATGGATGCCCTTTATTTTCTCTCTTGCCTGATTGTTATGGATAGAACTTTTAGCACTATGTTGAATAGTAGGGGCAATAAAGGAGAACCTTGTCTGGTTCCAGTTCTACATGGAAAAGCTTTCTGTTTTACTCCATTCAGTAAAATATTAGCTGTGGGTTTGTCGTAGGTGACTTCAGTCAGTTTAAGAAAAGTGCCACCTATGCCTGTACTCTTCAGCATTCTAATTAGAAAAGGATGCTAGATTTTATTAAATGCTTTTTCTGCATCTATTGAGAGGATCATATGGTCTTTGTTTTTGCTTCTCTTGATATGGTAAATTACATTTATGGACTTGTATATGTAAATTTAAGGCATGAAATGATAAAAATCCTCAAAGCATGAGAAAAACACTTGAAGATATAGCCTGGGGAAAGACTTTATGAAGAAGACTTCTGTGGCAGTTGCAACAACAACAAAAATAAACAAATGGAACTTAGGCTAAGAAGCTTCTGTACAGCAAAGGAGACAACAACCAAAAGCAATAGGTAACCTACACAGTGGGAAAGGATATCTGCATATTTTGACAAATGTCCACAAATCAGTAGCCTTTGTGTACACCAGTAACAGCCAAAATGAGAAACTAGACAAAAGATTGATGACTAGGATTTACAGAGAAGTCAAATTAAAACATGAAAAAAATCAACAATTCCTTATATCAATGGGGGAAGAGAGATGAATAGAACCTTCTCTAAAGAAGACAGATGAACGGCTTACAAACAATGAAAAAATGCTCATTGTCCCTAATTATTACAGAAATGAAAATCAAAACCACCCTGAGATATCATCTAACCCCAATGAGAATGGCCCACATCACAAAATCTCAAAACTGCAGATCTTGGGATCAATGTAGAGAAAAGGGTACACTTTTACACTGCTGGTGGGACTGTGAACTAATACAACCTTTTTGGAAGGAAGCATGGAGAACCCTCCAAGAACTCAACCTAGACCTCTCATTTGATCCTGCAATCCCATTATTGGACATCTACCCAGGAGAAAAAAAAATCCTTTTACTGAAAGGACACTTGCACTAGATTGTTTATCATAGCTCAGTTTACAATTGCCAAAATGTGGAAACTGCCTAAATGCCCACCAACCCAGGAATGGATTAACAAGCTGTGGTATATGTATACCATGGAATAATACTCAGCCATTAAGAAAGATGGAGACTTTACATCTTTTGTATTAATCTGGATGGAAGTGGAACACATTATTCTTAGTAAAGCATCACAAGAATGGAGAAACAAGAATGCTGTGTACTCAATTCTGCTATGAGGACAATTAATAACCTAATACATGATGGGATTGGGGGAAGGGAAGAGCAGAGAGTGGGAAGGAAGGAGGGGCTGAGGGGGTCACAGTGTGTGTGACACACCTTTTGGGGTTGGGGCACAATTATACGGGTGCAATCAGTGTAACCTGGTTTTTTTGTACCCTCTATGAATCCCCAACAATTTTTAAAAAATTGTAGTAGATTATAATGTACTTCAACAAGTATTGCTGATGCTACCCCAAAACAGAATTTTTAAAAAGTCTAGCAGCAAAACTATGATATGATGTGTAACTGCAATGCATTTGTGAGACTCTAATTAAAACTATGGTAAAATGGCTAGTGAGATCAGCAAAATATAAAATGTTTGAAAATCCTAAGAATTGTGAGGATATGGAGAAAGATTACCTCAGATCTATTGCTGGTGTTAATGTAATGTCTTGTAACCATTTATGTAGCAGTCTGATAATACCTGATAAGGTGAACGTAATATGGTTTCTAAAAAAAAATACCAATAATTCAGTGGAGAAATAAGAAGCGATCTATTCATAAATGTAGCATCATGTAACATTGAAATACAATAAACTACCGTATGGTTAAAAATTAGAGATTGTTTTATAAAAGAGGGAGGTCACAGGAAAATATATGTAATATTTCCTGTCCGCCTGTCACTGTCTGCCAGTATGCACAGGTGGGGTTTAGGTCTAGGAAACTTTGTTAGAAGCCAGCCATTCTGGAGAACATCAAGAGGAGCCGTCTATTCTATTCTGCTTCAGTTACAATTCTAATACCTTTTATAGTGGAATACAAGGAAACCAAACTAGAAAATTTTAACTTTATCTGATAAGAGGTAACATCAAAGTATTCTCCATTCTAACAATGCAAAATGTTTGAACAACAGGTGATTTTTGTTTTAACATGTCCGTTTCCTAGATATCATCAAAATAACATTTACTCTACTAATATCACAACACCCATTGTCTGTGTGTGTCTACTTTGTCACAGTCTCCTGAGATAAAATGCTCACCAATCATTGTGAAACCTTAACTAATCAGAGGGGAAAGGTGTGTGGGGAAGGATGTGACCTCAACAGATGCGGTTCACTGTGCTGCTTCAGCCTAGCTTCTCAGACTTCATCTTGTAGGCCACAGTTCTGGCTTCATTTACCATTTAGAAAGAGACAGGAGTAAGCAGTATATTATTTAGAGAATCATCATAGAGGCTTAAATATAAACTATATTAAAGCAAAATCATGATCAGTGGGAACATGATCAAGGAGGAGCACATAAGATGATATCGGGTTATGGTATGTTTTTGTTTCTTGGCCTGGTTGGAGGATTCAGACGTAGCTCTTATTATTATTTTTTAAAGCCATTGTGTGTTGTTTATATGCTGTATCTTTCCAAACAATAAAAGGTAAACTTACTGAAATACCTTTTAAAAATTAAAAATAAATCCGAAAGCTCTTCAACTCTGCTTTCAGTGGATATCTTGAGATGGTTTTCCTCTTTAGTAAGATGTCAATTTAAGATATAAGATCTATTCAAACCTTGTAATCAAGGAAATAATTACAACAGTTTTACAGTTTTTAGCCTTAAAATTGTGAAACTACCTTTTTAAAATCTGCATTTATTGTGTATTTTTTCTAACTATACTTGATATCTTCTCAGTGCATTCAAACTGAGCACCTTTTGTCACTGTAGGAGAGTTTTAAATAAATGTCTTTGTGTAACTGATGGTATTACTTTTCTTTCAGATTCAAACATCTGCTTCTTTGGGAGCATCACAGTTTTCACAGAAACTATTGCCTCTCTTGGAACTTACTTCTGTTTCTGAAGATGGTAAAATGAAACTGCTTAAGGATTTCTTCCTTATTATACATATATTATTATAGTACTTTTTATATTCAGGTGTATTTTTCTGAAATGACCAGATAGGACAAAGACAGTATCTTTTCCTTTTAACCTGCAGGTTCTTGGCTGAGACTTTGTTAACAAAAGACAGATTAACAAGAGGAAACCAGTAAAAATGTATTAACATTTTTATCTTGTGTACATGGGCGAAACTCAGGGATGAGGAACTCAGAGGGCTGATTAAAAGTTGGATTTATTCACCAAGTTGAACTTAAAATATAGAAAAGTGGTTTTATACTTTTGGGCTAGGGGTAGGGGGATGTAAATTATATAGAGGTCACCCAGAAAAGTGTGGCAAGCAAGGGTAAAGATTGTTAGGCACCTTGAAGTGGGTATGTTCTCTTTTGATAAGAATGTCTTCTGATTAAGATTCATCTTTCTTGGTACTGAGAAGGAGACCCCTTTACATAGGTAGATTTCTGTTATGAGTGTTAATTTCCCTTACAAAGGGAAAACTTATGCTCTGTCTTCAGAATTTTTCCTGTGTCTCCTGTTTCTCAAATAATCACCTCAATATAATCCTTATGTCAGAAACACAAGCTGTAGAGTGGCAGTTTCTACTCTCTTACTGTCATATAAAAAATTTCAGGCAATAGCAGATAGTTGTATATTTTCAGGAAATTTTCACTAAAATTTCTTTAAAATAATATAATTTGGATGTTCCTTAAATTTGCTTGTACAATGGAATTGTTTTGGAATATAAAATTCGAAGTCACAAGTTAATCATCTTTATTCAGCTGTGAGCTAAGAAACCCAACAAAACTTCATAGTTTTTTAATTTATTTAGTTGTTTAGAAACTTTTACTGTAGTAAATTTTTTAAAACTTTTAAAGATATATTTGTGGTATTAAAAGAAAAAGTCAATTTTTAATGCCTACATTTACATATAAAGACTTACAAATATCCTGATATCAAGTATCTGCCTTTTAATGATCACATTAGAAAGAAAAAGGAAATGTGTTTCTGTATTTCTAAGCCTTAAAAAAAAATTAACTAAATGTGGCACAATGGCTCATGCCTATAATTCTAGCATTTTGCGAGGCTGAAGCGAAAAGATTGCTTAAGCTCAAGAGTTCAAAACCAGCCTGTGCAAGAGCGAGATCCCATCTCTACTAAAAACAGAAAAACTAGCCTGGCATAATGATGTGCACCTATAGTCCCAGCTACTCAGGAGGCTGAAGCCAAGAGAATCACTTGAGCCTAGGAGTTTGAGGTTGCTTTGAGCTATAATGATGCCACTATACCCTATTGGGGCTGCAGAGAGAGTTTGTGTCCTTCCCCTACCCCCCAAAAGCTAAATGTTAAATAACATAAACTGCTATGTTGATTCTTGATTTTTCTAGAGAACATTTTCCTTTATGGGTGGTCACCAGAGAGGAGATATTATTTGTGAGTTCATCTACTCTAACTTCAATCGTAGGTTATTAGGGATATACTTCTAATTGTTTTAGCTTCCTTTAAGCCTGTTTTACATGATTTTACTAGTGGTTAAATATTTTTCTAGTTTGGGTCCTTTTTAAGATCAATTTATGTATGTGTGTATGTATATTAATATATATACATATATACATAATATATACATATATATTATATATATACATACACACACCCCTACATTTATTTATACATATATAAAGTAGAACTTGATCTCAGTTTGCTTCATTCAGACTTCAGGGTCTGCCCTCTGCTGCTGGTATTTTAATTTATAAATAAGTCCCATTATACTATCTAGGAGGAGCGAGCAGCATATTAACATAGTAATATGCAGCATATTGCTTTATGTATTCATGATATGTATAATCGTAGGTATTGTCATTTCCTGTAAAATTTTCTTAGGGAATTTTAAAATCAACAAATGATTTCAAAAGATGATCTTTAAAGCTTACATTTTGTAATTTTCCGTGTTTTTGTTTTCAAAAATATCATTTGTTGCCGGGCACTGTGGCTCACTCCTATAATCTCAGCACTGTGGGAGGCTGAGGAGGGAGAATTGCTTGAGCTCAGGAGTTCGAGACTTGCCTGAGTGAGACTGAGACCCCAACCCCTAAAAAGATGGAAGAACCCAGCTAGGCACTGTGGCAAGTGCCTGTGATCCCAGTGGCTTCGGGAGGCTGAGGCAGTAGGATGCCCACAGCCTGAGTCTGAGGTTGCAGTGAGCTATGATGCCATTGCACTCTGCTTAGGGAATAGGACTCTGTCTCAACAACAATAACAATAAAAAAGCAAAGAAATAAAAATAAAAAACAAGGAAATAAAAAGATGTTATTTGTTTAAAAATACAGTGATCTCTATTTTCTTTTGTATTTGATTCTTATATTTATATTCAGTTTTTAAAACAGACCCTTGGTGTATTAATGGTCATATTTATTTCAGAAAAACTAGAATGTTATTGACACTTTTATTATTGACTTAAACAATGTTCTATGTAATTTAGACTCAGAGGATGAATTTTTTGATGCACCAAGTAGTCCCTTGGAAGAGTCTCTTCAATTTCCAGCTAGAGTTAAAAGTAATCGTCCAAAAAAGTTACAAAAGCAAGATTTTTCAGTAAATATGACTACATTAAAAATACGATTTGAAGTACCAGAGGTAAGTAACATGGTAAAATTAATGTGGCTTATTCAAATTGTTTGCCATTTCTAATATTTACAACTCATTTATATAGTTTTATTGCTAATAAGAATCGTCATTGAGATAAATTCTGACTTGCTGTGTGCTTCCTCTTGTAAGCCTTTGTTCTGGGAAGGCTTGCTAAAAAATCACCTAACAAAAGGCAGATTAATTGGAGAAAAGGCATGGCAACTTATTTGCTCTTAGTTTTACATGACTTTGGAGCCTTCAAAATGAAGACCCAGTCATCGGTTGGGATACGGAAGCTTACATACTTACAATCTTGAAGTTGTAGAAAAAATGAGGGCATAGTCCTGGCAAAATGGGTATGAGGAGAGGGTGGGAAGAGGAATTCTGTTGAGGGCAGTAAACTATTACTAGGCAAAATTCAGTAAGCTTGAAGAATATATATAATGGTCTTGGTCTGTTTGGCACCCAGTGTGGGCCATGGTTTGTGACAAAAATCTGTCCCAGTTTTGTTAACAGTCTTCACCTTTGATATGGATTAAATTAAAAAAAAAAAAAAACTCAGGGAAGGCACCAGAGGTAATTGTTTTCTTCTTTGTTAGGTCTGGAATTCAGACAGGTAAGGGAACTTCAGAGGATATCTTCATCCTGTGCTTTGGGAGTGGTAGAAGCTTGAGGGGAATGGGGAAGAGAAACAGTTTTCCCCTTGGTGAGCCTGTCTGGTCTTCCTGTAGATAGGGTAGCAGTCTCTTCTAGCATCTGTTGATCTCTGAGAGCCTTTTATTATACTGCAGAGACATATTGTAGGGTGACGTTCCATGTGCTACTTTACCCCTTTTCTCTGAAGGTTAACTTTCTTAATCAAGAATTGAGTGTTTAGATAATATATTGTGGGTATTAAGTACATATTTTATAAGAATGATTATGCAGTTCAAGTATGTATTGTATATATGTGTGAGTATAAAACCTGTCATAATTTTAAATATATGATTTTTAACCACTGTGGACATGTATTTGTTTTATATAGTGGTAGTTTTGTTGTTGTTGTTGTTTTTTTCTTTTCCAGGTTTTGCTTCAGTGTTGTCATCTTGTAGGAGAATATGACTTACCAGTCGT
The DNA here is from genome assembly GCA_963575145.1 of Galago senegalensis. Lineage (NCBI taxonomy): Eukaryota > Metazoa > Chordata > Mammalia > Primates > Galagidae > Galago > Galago senegalensis. The sequence continues at coordinate 9,854 of CAUYTI010069515.1, read as the reverse complement.
AGAAATTAATGTTTTAGGATTGGGTACGGAAATTGACATTAGAACATATGATTTGAGAGCTCACGCATTTTTGAGAGAGTTCTGCTTAAAATGCCCAGAATACTCGGGTAAGAATCTCTATTCTTAAAAACAAATTAATTCCATTGTGTGACTACCTAAGTTCTTTAGGCTCTGAATCAGTACATTTGCCAAAAAAATTCTTAGAAAACTGTCTACATTATGAGTTAATCTTTAACTTGTATAGTTGGTAATCCACAGGAAAAAATGAAGATAATTTTTTTCATTAAGGAAAATCAAATGGTCAACATTGAATTTTAAATCTATTTAACTGAATACTGGGATACTGAATTAGTTTTCTGTTTTTGCTGTAACAGTTTACCACAGACTTAGTGTCTTAAAACAACATGTATTTGTTATCTTAATGTTCTCTGGAGCCCAAGTCTGATACAGGTATCACTGGGCAAAAATCAAAGTATCAGCAGGAATTTCACTTTGAAGACTTCAGAGGAATATCCATTTCCTTTTCATCTTGTATTGGCAAAATTCAGTTCTGTGTGGTTTAAGTCTTTTTCTCCTTGTTGTCTGTTAGCCAGGGGCTGCCCTTAGCTCCTTGAGACTTCCACTAGTCCTTGCATTATAGTCCCCTGTATCTCAGAGCCAGCACAAGGTGACAGCGCCTCCTCATATGGCCATCTCTCTTAACTTCCTTTTCTGCCTTTTGCTTCCACTTTAAAAAAACTCTAGTGATTAAATTGGACCACACTTGCTACTCTACTTTCCTTTATCCTTACCCTTATTCAGATCTTCAGCGTCCCATTTGCAATAAGAGGTAACATATTCTCAGGTTCCCCGGGAGTAGCATGTAGTCATCTCTGTTGGAGGTAGAAGGAAGGCAGTATTCACCTTACTGCCTTTGTGTTCCAGAATCATAGTGGTTGTGATCTCCAAGAAAATATTGTTTTCTGTGTTGGGCATTTGGGAAAGTACTATTGATAAAATATTTTTCTTTTACTTTTTTTTGAGTTTTTTTTTTTTTGAAAAAAATTGTGAATGTTAAAGAGAATGATTTAGATGACTGTTTAGTAGTTTAATTTCGTTATACACTTAAGCAAAATAATATTTGAGCGGAGGGGACATTAAAAAATTTTTAAATGGACTTCATTTTTAGGACAGTTGTAGATTCATAGTACAGTTAAGCAGAAAGTGCAAAGATTTCCCTCTTTGCACCTATACTTACATGACCTGTCCCATTATCAACACCCCTGCTAAGGGATACGTTTGTTATAGTTGATGAACCTATTTTGACATGATTATCACCCAATGTATAATGATTTATGTTAGGATTCACTGTTGGTTTTATACATTCTGTGTGTTTGGACAGATGTGTAATGCCATGTATTCACCATTGTGTTACCACACAGTCGTTTCCCTGCTCTCTGAATCCTCTGTGCTGCACCTGTTTGTCTCGCCTTCTTGCCTGATCCCTGGCAAAACTACTCATTCAGTGTCCCCATAGTTCTACCTTTTTTAGCATGTTATACACATAGTTGGAATCCCACAGGGTATATCCCTTTCTGATTGATTTCTTTCATGTATTTAAGTTACCACCTGTCTTTTCATGGCTTGAAAGCACTTTTCTTTTTAGCAGTGAATAATATTCCACTGTCTGGATATACTCAGTTTGTCCATTCACCTGCTGAAGTACATCTTGGTGGGTTTAAGTTTTGATAATTATAAATAAAGCTGTTGTGGACATCCACAAGCAGGTGTTTGTATAGATTTATGTTTTCTGTTTCTTATATGATTAAGAGTAAGTTCAGTTTTGTAAGAAACTGCCGTACTGTCTTCTGAAGTGCCTGTACCATGTTGCATTTTGACTGGCAATGAGTGAGATACTGCTCTGTGTCCTTTCCAGATGTCAGTGTTTGGGATTTGGCTGCTCTGATCGGTGTGTAGTGGTGTGCATTTCTCTGATGACATATGATGTGAAGCTTTTTTTTCTATATGTTTATTTGCCATCTGTATATCTTCTTTGGTGAGATGTCATTTTTAAATTGGGGAGCAAGCTATAGTGGTTCATGCCTGTAGTCTCTAGTACTTTGGGAGATTGAGAAAGAGAATTACTTGAGGTCATGAGTTTAAGACCAGCCTGGACAACATAGCAAGACTTCTATCTCTATGGAAAATTAAAAAAAAAAAAAAAAAGCTGAGGATGGTAGCATGCACCTGTAGTCTCAACTAGGAGAATCGCTTGAGCCTGGGAACTCCAGGTTGTAGTGAGCCAGCTTGGATGACAGAGCAAGACTCTGTCTTTAAAAAACATAAAATAAAATAAATCGGGGAGTAAATTAAGTACTGTGGCCTAAAATTTGATCAGGGATATGATTTATTCACTCTTTGCCTCATGTTCTACACTTGTTCCATAGATCTTTAGAACTTGAGTACAGGAGATTGTATTATGGTTGTCTCTTGCCAAGAAGACTATCAGATGTAGAAGATATGAGGTTTTGTTTTATTATGCTTTGTACATCAAGGATTACTTTGCTCTGGTAATGGTGAAGAAAAGCAAACTAACTTGACGGTACTCTCTAATAATCCTGGAGTATTATAGCAGTTGTAAATTTTTACTTTTTTTTCTTTTTAAAGGAGATGGAATCTCAGTCTGTCACCCAGGCTAGAGTATAATGCCGTGATCATAGCTCACTACAGCCTCAAACTCCTGGGCTTACGTGAGCTTCCTGCCTAAGCCTCCCAAGAAGTTGGGATTGCAGGCATATACCATCATGCCTAGTTAATTTTTTTATTTTTAATTTTTTGTAGAGACAGCTTCCTTATGTTCAAGACTATTGTTGAACTCTTGGCCTTAAGTGACCTTCCCACCTTGGTTTCTTAAAGCACTGGGCATGAGTCACCATGATTGGCCTAAGTTTTATAATTTTTCTTATTTATTTTCCTAAGATCAAAGAATAAAACAACTTGTGAAAAACAATACTGGTGTACAATTTTCACTGCACCTATTTTTTTATTTTTATTTTGTTTTGTAGAGACAGAGTCTTACTCTATCACTCTCAGTAAAGTGCTGTGGCATTATCACAGCTCACAACAACCTCCAACTCTTGGCTTAGGCCATTCTCTTGCTTCAGCCTCCCGGGTAACTGGGACTACAGGTGCCCTCCACAATGCCTGGCTATTTTTTTGTTGCAGTTTGGCCAGGACTGGGTTTGAACCCCTCACCCTCGGTATATGGGGCCGCCGCCCTACTCACTGAGCCACAGGCACTGCCCTCACTGCACCTATTTTTGCAGGACTGGGTTTGAACCCCCCACCCTCGGTATATGGGGCTGCTGCCCTACTCACTGAGCCATAGGCACCACCCTCACTGCACCTATTTTTGTAATGTCTTTACTTCAGTGTTCTCAGAGGGAACGAATTGTACAGTTTCTTGAGCAAAGTAAATGATCAGTATGATAGCTGTTCAGTGAATTAATTAATATATAAACAAAGTAGGGACCTTCTTAAGGGTTGAAATGCAGGGGTTAGCAAGCTCAGTATAAAGCTGGTTCAGCTGATTCATGTGCTAATAAGCATTTAAGTTTGTAGGACTTCATGGAATTTGTGGCTTTTTGTCTTCAAGAACAGTATTAGTTTGTAATCATTTTGGTCTCCAGATACTAATTTCTAACAGCCATAAGTAATTTGGTTATGATAATTTTAAATGCTTTATATAAAGATCTCCTCTACAGTAGTTTTTTCTAATACAATAGGTTCTAATCAGAACTATATGGTATCAGTTTATTTTCATCTAACCTGAAATACAGAAAAACTACCTTCCTGATCTGTTTTCTGAACAACTGGATTTTCAAGGGCTCTGACTTTTTTGTTTATTTTAAACTTATTTCTATGATCCAGGGCCAGAATATTTTCTGCCCTTTCTTCATGGTTCCTAAAAGCCATCTGGTTTTGCTTTAACTGATTGCCTTTTTTTTAAAACCTTACCAACCATCTGGGTTTGTAAAGGTATATGAAACTTCACTGTTGTATTGCACAGGGACATTTTGAGGAGAAATCAAGAAGAGACTTGACCTTGGTAAGGTAGAATCCAGGGTCCTGAACTGATTGAGGAAAGCCTTCGTTTCTAGTTGTATAATTGCAGTATTCTTGCAATTATTTTCACTTAATTGTCCTATGAAAATATAATTTTTTGAAATTATTTTTAGATGAAAACAAGAAACCAGTTTATTTGGTCACAACACTGGATAACACAATGGAAGATCTGTTAACACTTGACTATGTGAAGGTAAGCGATTCCATTTACATCTACTTAGTATGGTAAGTAGGCTGATGATGTGTTACAATCAAGTTTTGTTAAATTTAATAATCTTCAGTCTTTAAATTTTCATTCTAATGTAATCTGTGTAACTTCTAGCACTTTAAGGTTTTTTTGTCTCATCATACTGTATTAAATAGTTGTGATTAATAAATACTTCATGTAGCAAAATAGAAGTCTTTGTTCTCCATAGAAATGACCTGCAATTTGATCTTTTTCCCCCAACAGAGTATTGAAAAAGAAGTAAATTTTCTAGTCTTGATATAATTTATTTGTATATGATACAAGATGTTGCTTTCATTTCATTTCCCATTGTTAGTGAAGTTATCTGGTTTTTGTATTCTCAGTAGCACCATTCCTTTCTTACTGATGAATGATGCCCATTTTATCATCTATTATGTTGTTTTATGTATTATGGACTATTTCTAATTCCATGTTTCTGTTGACCTATTTTTGTGTAAGTGCCATATTATTTTAACAATCATATTACTAACAATGCTGAAAGAGCATTTTTATCACTTTTAAGCCATTTTTGCTATCCGTTATTGATGGAGATATTTTAGGATTTTTCTGTATGTATTAAATAGCTTTTAGATTATGAAAGTGTTCTAAATCTAAAGGAAATGAATGGATAAAGAAAATGAGGTATACATGTATTTACACAGTGAATTACTATTCAGCCTTAAAATTGGGGGAAGTCCCATCTGTGACACTACTGTTATGTGACACAAGCCAAGCACAAGATCAAGTGCTGCCTGATCTTCTTATGTGGAATTTTAGTGAAGTAAACTCGTAGAAGTAGAGAGGAGAATGATGGTTATCAGAGGCTGGGGGAGAATAAGGAGGGAATGGGAATTGCTGATCAAATGGCACAGAGTTCTAGATAGGAAGAATAATTTATGAAATCTGTTGTACAGCAGGGTGACTGTAGTCAGTCATATGGTATTGTATATTTCAAAATAACTAAGAAAGTACATTTCAAATGTCTTACCACAAAAAATGACGGGAAAGTAAAGTGATATATAGCATATATATATGCATGCTGAATTTAATAATTTCCCATTATGTACTTATGTCAAAGCATCACATTGTGCCCCCTAAATGTATACAATTATGATTCATCAATCAAAAATAATAATGCTTTTTAAAATAAAAGAACAAATACCCCAGAGTATTTAGATTCTTGAGGAACAATTCTGTCACAATTATACTTTTAAATCCAAAAGAATTAGGAAGAACTGTACAGAGTTGTTTATGACTAAATGATTGTTTTCCACACTTTCATAATATCCAGCATTTTCTCTCTTGATGATAAGAATGATAATATGCATTGCTTACTTAATACTTAACTTCATTACAGAGAGTTCCATACTTAACCAATTTTCTTTCATTTTGGTGAAGCAGTATTTGGGTAATTTTTTAGACATACACACAAGTGGACAAGTTACAGAAATGTGTATTAGGACTCTCATGTTATTATATATACATGTTTTCCTAACATGTTTTAATAGACTTGTTTTCTTTTTGAATAGGCTGAAAAGAATGTACCCAACTTCAAAAATATTTATAATAATGTTTTACAGCTGATTAAGGTATGAGTAGATAATGATTTATTTCTTATATAGATATTATATTTTTTATGAAAGTTATTTTCTAACTGGAATTATAAGATCTTTGAAGATAAAAGCAATATTATAAATAATGTTCTTTATATCACAAGTGTAGTGCCTTATAGAGAGCAGACGAGTGAATATTAATTGACCTATTACTAAAATCAGTTTTGTTCTTTAGGTGAATTTTTCCTCTTTGGATATCCATTTACACACTGAAGCACTTCTGAATACAATAAATTATTTTAATAATATTCTTCCACAATCAGAGGAAGAATTATCCTCAGTGAATGCTACAGAGACTGAAGACAAAGGAGACGTCATTAAAAAATTAGGTATGTTTCTTTAAAAATCAGATTCAAATTATTTTACCTAGTAGATCAATAAATCCAGGTCCTGTCTTTATTATTAATTTATAATATTGACTTCATAATTCTTCATATTGCCTAAATTAGTGTCTAGGAGGATTCATTATAGGCCAGGTTAATTTCTAAAGATAATGGTAAAGAAAACTGATTACTTCTGAGGAAAATGTAGCTTTGTTTATTATATATAATACTTTTAGTTGAAGATTGTACAGAAGTATTTGATTTAGTTTGAAATTTATGCATGTAATAGCATGATTACTTTAGATTTAAAAATTTGACTAAAATTTGACAAAAACTTTGAATAATATCAAAGCATATTTTAAAATTATAGGTTAGTAGTTGGTAAGCAATGAAAGTTAAAATTTTAATAAAGTATTGCCTAATAATCATTGCATTTCAAAAGATTTAGGAATTTTTAGCTATAGTTTCTTAGTTTCAAATGTTTTATCTACTCTAGAAACAGTATTTTGTCTTTTTGGTTTTTTTCATTAGATTTGATTGCTTTTATAGAATTTCCAATTGAGTAGAAATCACACCTTGCTTGCGAATCAGGTTTTTTGTAATATTGTCAGTGCTTGTGACATTTCAGTTATATTATATGTTTGGTGAAATAACTAAAATGTATTTCCTTACATTTTACAATATGACCTTTTTCTTGCAGCTTTAAAACTATCCACAACTGAAGATATCATTACCTTGCAGATTTTAGCAGAATTATCATGTTTACAGATTTTTATTCAAGATCAGAAACGTAACATTTCTGAAATTAAGATTGAAGGTAATCATATTTTATAAAAAATAAATTCAGGACCATTAAATGAAAGAAAAGGCAATTAGTCATCTTTTTATTCCCTTAGGACTTGATTCTGAGGTAATTATGAAGCCTTCAGTAACTGAAATAAATGCAAAGCTAAGGAATATAATTGTTTTGGATTCTGATAAAACAGCTGTTTACAAAAAGGTAAGAGTTTGTTTTTATTTAAATAATAGTACCTCATTAAATTTGATTGTCCTTTAACAGTGGTCATAGGTATCAATTAGATAGATAGTTCTTGGGATTTAACATTTTAAGTACATGGGTTTTGAATTTAGGCATAGTTGGGCTCTTAGCTCTGTTCCTTACTAGCTATATGACCATTAGCAAGTTTCCTTACCTGGGATTATGTTTCTTTATTTATAAAATGAGAATTATAGTATCTCACAAATGAGGTAAGTATAAGTAATGCTCCTGGAACAAAGTTTTGGGAAGGAGCCTGGTAAATACCCTTTTCACTGTTTTTGTTTTACATCTCTTCAAATACTCTGAATCTTGTAATACATTTTAGATACATGAGGGGATCTGAAGTCTTAATTCAGTATGGAGATGTTTTAAAGTTTATTTTCATGAATGATTATTAATATAGCTGTCATCATGTTAAGAGAGTCTTTTTAACTGGATAGTTAGTGGTTGAAGGGTAGTTAATTTGTTATCGAGTGTCTTAACTAACAGGTTCTCTGGTGTTGTGCAGTTGGACAACTAATTCTGAATATTGAGGCATCCATATAGAGGGATATATATTCACATCCAAAGGAGTGATGAGATCAAGAGCAAGACCAGGAGTATCTAAAGTCCTTACTGGGACAGGACGTCAATGTTTGGAATATGTCAGGAGGAAAGGAAGTAGATGCGTTTCTATACTCAGCCAATAAAATTGATGATGTGGTGATGACCTGATGTGAATGTTTTAAAAAATCCTATTTATTCTATCTTCTTCTTATGGCTTATATAATGTGAGCTAAAAATAGATTGAAAACGTCAAATAGGGATGGCTGATAGGAATAAGGAACAAGAAAGTTTCCATAATGGTTTTATTTGCTTCTGTTACTTTTACTTTAAAAATCATGGGATCAGAGCACTTAAGAAGTAGATTATGCAATTTTTCCTATCTAGAAAGTAAAGCTCATAGAAATAAGGGTAAATACTAAAAGTTATACAGGTAGTCAGTGACAGAACTGCTACAACCCAAGCTATTAATATTTTTTCTCTAATTTTATTTTTAATATATCTACAAGGTTAAAAATTGAATTTACAAAAAGCTACGAAGTGAAAAATTTCTCTAAGGTCTATCATCTTTCTTCATTCCCATTGCTGTACTTGATTCCAGTGTACATGAATCAAGTCACCTTATTCAGTAACTCTCCACATATCAAGAAACCAGAGACACCTAAGCCTTTGCCCTATATCCTTGTGCCAGGACATACAAGATGCTGTGAATGGGTGTTAGGTATACTGATATATTGAGCCCCTCAACTTTGAAGGCTGGAGCCCATTTGACTCTGTCCTGGAGAAGCATTCTTCATTTTCTGTTGTTGTTATTTGTGTATAACATAAGGTAAAACAGATTCCAGCTGACCTGGCAGGCTCATAAAATAAGATACCATAGTAAGTTAGCGTCTTATGTCTTCTTTAAGGAAAAGTGTTTTAATAGTGAAGGTTTAACAAAAATAAGATTTAAAACATTTGTTATTTGGGGATGGTAGATATACAAATATTTCTAATTATTCCGTACTTTTCTGGCTCTGTTATTAGACTAATACTGGCTTTATAAAATGAGTTGAAAAGTGCTTTCTCCTATTTTTTGAAAATTTTTTGTAGAATGTGTGTTATTTCTTCCTTACACATTTGGTAGATTGACCAGTAAAAATATATTTTTTATATATATTTGAGGCTGGGATTCAATTTTATTTTTTTCCACATGGTACTTAATTTTTCACATCCAAAGGAGTGATTAAATTTCACTTACTGAAATAGCTGTTATTTAACTTATTTGTCACAGCCCCATTGAGATCAGAACTTCATTTTTCAGTTTTATAGGCAAAGAAACTGAAGCATGTAACTTCTTGAAGTCACAGTGCTGGTAGAACTTTATCTGACACCTAGCTGGAAGAACCAGGCACTTTGTGATCCTGTGACCTCAGATTTTTAAGGGTTTTAAGAACATTGGGATTTTGTAGTTTATCTGGGTTATTTTTTTTTCTTGTTGAAGGGTGTGGAATGATGCTTACTCTGTCTTTGTGCGCTCTAATCAGAAGCACAACTGTAGACTTCTTTTCAGCCCCATCTTGTTCCTCAGCCTTCAGAGGTCTTGCATACCTTGCTTTCTGAGGATTCTTTGTTCTGTGGTTGGCATTCATTTGTTTGTTGATTGCTTTTCAGTTTCTACTCTTGCTCTTCTATTCAGGAGAGTAGAGAAAGCTATATACTCATACTCTTCACCTACAATTTTTTTAAATTAAATCATAGCTCTGTATATTAATGCAGTCATGGGGTAAAGTATGCTGGTTTTATATACAATTTGAAATATTTTCACTAAACTGGTTAACATAGCCTTCATGGCATTTTCTTAGTTATTGTGTTAAGACATTTATATTCTACATTTAGAAAGATTCACAGCTCAGCGCCTATAGCTCAACCGGCTAAGGTGCCAGCCACGTACACCTAAGGTGGTGGGTTCGAATCCCCAGCCTGGGCCCGCCAAACAACAATGATGGCTGCAACCAAAAAATAGC